>JAJOOO010004252.1:0-77555 GCA_029582685.1 Solanum piurae | reverse complement strand
CTGAAATTCATGCAATAAACTGAGCAATAACATGATAATCTGATTTGGAACATGGTAATAACTAATTCATGATGATCTGCTGTAATTCTAGAAACCCTAGGTCTATTCATAATAAGGGAATCAAGAAACTGACTGAATTCTAGGGACCCAATGGGCGAAAGGAATCCACTAGTGAAATCCCACATACCTGGTGACGAATTTCACGGAAAAATCCTTTGATTTCAGGGTTGGAACTGAAGAAAACTTGTTGCGTTCTTGACCTAGGGTTCTTGACCTCTTTCTCCTCTTAGCGTTCTAATTTTCTATGTTTTGATTAATGATTTGACTTAGGTAAGTTCTAGTTATGTTACTAGGCTTAAACTGACTAAAACCTCATAATTTAGGGTCTAAATGACGTATCCTAGGGGTTAAACGAAATAGGAAAAGACCAAAAGACCCCTGACTTAACTTCTGTTGGAGTGATCGACGGACGGGACTGACGGGCCGTCAATCAATCGACGGTTCGTCGATTGGATCCATCGATCAAGTCTGCCCAACAGGGCTTCACTAAAACGAGCATAACTTTTCACTCGGAGGTCAAATTTTAGCAAACTTGGTGGCATTGGAAAGAGGATTCAATTATCTATCATATCATAGGTTATGGGACACATAGTTCCTTTTGTGATAAAATTTATGACCATTTGAAGTTGACCCAATCACAATTTTCCATCTAATTGGCTGCTACCCTCACCTACGGTCAGGCCTACGGACCGTCGATCGACTGACGGTCCGTGCTGGTTCACCGTCAATCAAGACTGAAGCTGGGCTTTTGGGCCATCGATCCACGGACACGAACCACGGTTCGTGATCTAACCTACGGAACGTAGGTCCGGCCGTGGGTCAACACTTGGCCGAATTTTTAGGCTGAGTTCTGGGGGAGGTTGCTGGCACGAACCACGGACCTACAGGACAGACCGTGGGTCCTTCTACGGTCCGTGGATGGTGCCCGTGGGTGCCACCTGCAACACCAAAAATCTGCAATCTGGTCTATTTCGGATACGGGGTGTTACACAGCTAGTCCATTTGCAGCAGCATAATACATTGAAGAATTACGTTGCTTGAAGCCAAAAAGGTCGCAAATCTTATCCAGCAATTTATTGGCAAATGGCTTTCCATTATCTGTTAGTATATAACTAGGAATGCCAAACTGATAGATGATATTCACCCTAATGAAGTTAGGAACATTTTCCTTCTTTACTATCTTGAGGGCTACAACCTCAGCCCATATTGAGAAGTAATCTGTCGCAGCCAAGATGTACAAGTGACCACCAGAAGATTTCGGTAGTGGTCCAACTACGTCTAGCCCCCAAGCATCAAATGACCAAGATGCAACAGTCGGATGTAATACATTAGGTGGTTGGTGCATAAAGTTCGCATGAAATTGGCACGCTTGACATCTTCGAGCATAATCCAAGAAATCTTTTACCATTGTTGGCCAATAATACCCCATTCTTTTTATATGAAAATGTAACTTCGGCCCAGAATGATGCGATCCATAAACTCCAAAATGTGCTTCTCACATAGCTTGATTTGCTTGTTCTTATCCTAAACAATGCAAGAGAACCCCTTCAAAATATATTCGATATAGAATATCTTTATAGTACAGAAACCGAGGAGCACGACGATGGATTTCGGTCTTTCTCTCTGGATCTTCTGGAAGTATATTGTAGAACAAGTAATCAATTAAGGCATGTCTCCAGTCGACTATCTCAACTTGTGAGATAGATACAAGATGTTCAAGCTTGCTTTCTTCATCTACTTCCGGTGGTACTATCCATTTTTGGCAGATAGTTATTTGGGCTTGGTCAGGCAGAGTCAATGTTGAAGCCAAAGCAGCTAAGGCATCAGCTTTCTTATTCTCCTTTCTTGGAACATGTTGAAGAGTTACATCTTCGAGCCATCTAATCAATTTTTGTGCATAGTCACGATAGAGGTGCAATTCTAGCTTTTTGACTTCATAGCTACCCAACAATTGATTGATCACTAATTCGGAGTCTCCAAAAACTTGTAATTGCAATTGCTTCATATCAACCGCCATTTCAAGCTTGAGTATTAAGGCTTGATATTCTGCAACATTATTGGAGCAACATTGTGTTAGGGTGAAGGAATATGGAAATATCTCCTTTTGAGAAGTGAAGAATATCACTCCAACGCCGGCTCCTTCACGATGTGAGGCCCTTTCAAAATACATCTTCCAAGGTCGTTGAACTTCAACGACCATTGCATCTTCATCAGGTAATTCATCAGTGAGTTCCCAATCATCAGGTATCGGGTGATCTGCTAAGAAGTCTGCCAATGCTTACCCTTTTACAACCTTTTTAGGAACATACACAATTTAAAATTTTTGAAACTGGAGATACCATCTTGCTTGTTGATCATTGAGGACAGGTTTCGACATCACAAATTTGATGGGGGTTTACTTTAGAAATAAGACGGACATCGTGAGCTTGAAAGTAGTGTTTCATCTTCTGAATTGAGAAGACTAAGGCCAAACATATCTTTTCGATTGGCGAGTACTTCAACTCATTTGGTGTCATCATCCTACTCAAGTAGTAAAGGGAATTTTCTTGGGCTAAGAGTGCTCCCACTGATCTTTCTTGAGCTGATATGTAAAGTATCAATGTCTTTCCAGGAATGGGAGCTGCTAAAACTAGCAGTTTTTTCAAGTAAGACTTGATGCTCTCGAAGGCATTACTACAGGCTTGGTCCCATTCGAAAAGAGTACCCTTTTTCATAAGACGACTGAATGGTTGACACTTTCTTGCTAGATTCAAAATGAATCTCCTAAGATATGCTAGCTTCCCTTGTAGACTCTTTAACTCATGGATATTTCTTGGCTGGACCATCTTCAGAATTGCATCTACTTTGACTTGATCAATTTCTATTCCTCGATGTCGTACAATGAAGCCAAGGAATTTTCCATAGGTAACTCCAAATGCACATTTCAAAGGATTCATTCTAAGTTGATACCTTCGCAGTAGATCAAAACATCATCCTCAAGTCTTGCAAGTGATCACTCTTTTTTCTTGATTTCACTACTAAATCATCAACGTAACATTCAACATTTTTGTGAAGAATGTTATCAAAGATGTTTTGCATAGGTCTTTGGTATGTTGCTCCTGCATTCTTCAAACCAAAAGGCATTACTTTGTAGCAATAAATACCTTTAGGAGTGAGGAATGCGGTCAACTCTTCATCCTTTGGTGACATGCGGATTTGATTGTAGCCGGATGAACAATCCATAAAAGACATCGCCTCATACCCAGTAGTGGCATCAATCATAAGCTCAGGGATAGGAAGTGGAAATTTGTCTTTGGGACATGCATTATTGAGATCTCTGAAGTCAACGCAAACTTGAATTTGCCCATTCTTCTTCCTCACGGGGACAATACTTGAAACCCATTTGGGGTACTTAACTTCACGGATGAAGCCAACCTCAATAAGCTTGTTAACTTTAGTTTTGATCACGGGAACCAATTCAGGTCTAAAATGCCGTTGAGCTTGCTTAATGGGACGTGCACCGCTTTTCACACCAAGATGATGGACTGCTACCTTCGGGTCTAATCCATGAATTTCTTTGTAAATCTAGGAAAATACATCTTTATACTCTTTGAGTAAGTCAACGTAGGCCCTTTCCTCATCACTCGCCAGTTAAGCATTCACATAAGTGGGTTTTGGATCTTCATCGGTTCCAAGGTTGATTTCTTTCAATGAATCAACTATCACCTTTACTCCTTCTTCAAGTTCGGGTGGCGTATCTTTAACATCTTCATCTTCTAGAGGTTCTCCATCATTGAAAGATATATGGTAACAACATCAAACATTCTCCAACTCTCCATCAATTTTAATTGGAGAAAAAATATGCCTTTCATCTTGTGTAGTGACATGATATGAAGAGCCAACACTTTCTTCATCTTCATCACGTTGCTTGGTGTAGACCACAACATGCGACTTTGCCTTTAGTACTTCTCCACATGAGACCACAACGTTCGTATGTCGCCTCATTCTAAAAGGGATCAAACTTTGGAAGTCTTTATGAGCATTTTGATACTTAGGTAAAGTAGATGCTTCCATACTCTTTTTGTTTCTCCAAACTTTGTTTTTCTTCCTCAATGGCCCTAACCTCTCAAATACGGAAATCCTCTTCGTTGATCTCCCAAGTCGATCGAAGATAGAATACCTTTTATGGAGATGTGGATAGGTGGAGGTTGTTTATAACCCACCCCTTCACGTTGTTGCCTCATAGCAAGTTCTGACCGAAGCTTCCCCAATTTTGACGGTTCGTTAGGATCGAATTCAGCCTTTGATAGCAATCTGTAAGCATTGGGATCAAAACCTTCTTTTGTACTCTTCATTGGGAATGATTCATATAGGGGTGACTTAGGGGCCATAACTTTATCGTGAAGTAATGACTTAGGAGCCACAGACTTCCCAAGTAATTTTGTAGATGACTTCATCATATAAATTCTCCTTACAGGAAGGGTCAACCCTTCCAGCGCATTTTCTCGCAGCTTGAGAGAGTGTCCCTTGTCCTCCTTTACCTTTGGGATATAACGAAGAATGTGTGTGACCTTTTTACTTGAAAAAGCACCAATCACGTTAGGCATCTTGTTTGGATTGCCAAGCTTTGGATCTTTCTTGTTTGCGACTTTTGCCTTACCGACCGCTACCTTAGCCATCTTGTTAAGGAGTCTGACATCGATGGATGCAATGTCATCAACTTTTGTGGAATATTTCTTCAGGTAAAACTTCGCGTCAGCAAAGTGTGCTTCAGCTTCAGTGAACGGATTATCATCTGCAATAATCCTTTTTGCAACTCCATCCTCATAATACTTCAAATATTGGTGGTGGGTAGATGGGATTACTTTGTTCTCATGTACCCACGGCCTACCAAGCAAAATGTTATATGAAGTCTTTGCATCAATTACATGTAACCACACACTTGATTGCAACTCTCCGATGGTGAGGTCTATTTTGAAGGTCCCTATGGACCTTTGTCCTCCTTGATTGAATCCTTGGATCATCAAGCGACTATCAGTAAAATTTGTTGTTGATATCCCAAGTTCTTTCATTGTGCGAATGGGAAGGATGTTGATTCCAGATCCTCCATCAACTAGGATTCTATTTACCCTTTTCTCACGTGCCAAACCAACCATGAATAAAGGGTGATTATGAAATGTGTCACCAAACAGAAGATTATCGTCAGAGAATGTGATTTTGGCCATACATGCATTTTCAACTCCAGCAGATGGCTTTGGAGCATCTTTTAGTGATGGACATGATGTATTTTCCACTTCAGGAGACGACTTAAGAGCATCTTTTGGTGATGGACATGATGGAGTTGCATCTTTCGCTCTATTTTCATTGACATTACAACATAGAGCTTTGTGCCATCACATGTGAACTTGGTGTTAAACCAGTTTGGCAAATATTCTCCTAATGTAATTGGTCGACGCAGATCTTAGTAGTGGTGCACCTTCATTTCCTTCTTCTTTGAATGCACAATCAAAGTTTTAGTTTTGGGTCTCCTTACCATCTTTTCCCTGACATGTTGCTTTGTTGACTCCTTATGTGAACTCACTTTTCGGTATTTACGGTGAGTCACAAGAGTCCTGCCCCAATCATCAATATCATCTACTGGGTCTCCATCTTCTCTTATCGTCCTACAGAAGCCACATCACTCAGTATAGGAAGAGATAACAAATTATTTACATCAATGGGCTCGAAGTCTCCAAACTTGATCATTCTTGTCTGATTGATGTTTGGAATGTCTTGCTCCATAATTCCTTCAATAAAATTGCAGGTCATGACCAGATTGGGTAAGTCAGAAGTGACACTGACTTGGTTTGAACTCAATTTCTCATCTTCAAGTTCAATCTTCCCTTCGCGAGCTAAGTCCATAATTTTATCCTTGAAGACGAAGCATTTCTCGATAGGGTGGCCAACTAACCGGTGATATTTGCAGTATTTTGGATCATCACTCCTCCCTGCTTCATCTGGTCGTTTCATCTCTGGTAACTCAAAAAGTTTCATCTCAAGGAGTTCATCAAAGATTGTGGAAACATCTAAGTCAAGAAACGGGTAGTCCTTCCGCTGCATTTCCTTCAAGGTGAGCTTTTGATTTGTCCTTCCTTCAAAAGAAGTCACTTTTGCGCTCTGCGTGTTGCCCACCTTTGTGGTGAATTTCACATGAGAAGCATTGACATTCATGGATTCTTTGTTTTTAGCCTTAGGAAAATATTTTCCCACTTTCTTGAATTCTTGCCTTTCTTTTCCTTTGTGGAGTTCATGGACAGGTGGCGTTTCAGTTCCAACCGATGACATGCTTAACTCCATATCATGACCGCGAGTGGCCAATTCTTCAAAAGTTCTAGGCTTTATGCCTTGCAAAATATAGCAGAGACCCCAATGCATACCTTGAATGCACATCTCTATGCCTGAAGCTTCACTAAGTCTATGTTTACAGTTTAGACTTGCATGCCTCCATTGGTTGATGAAGTCAAAGACTGGCTCTTCATTTCGCTGCCGTGTGTTTGTAAGTTCCATCATGCTTACAGTACATCTTGTGCTATAGAAGCGGTTGAGAAATTCTTGCTCCATTTGTTCCCAACTATCAATGGAACCAGACTCAAGGTCCGTGTACCAGTCGAAAGCATTACCCTTAAGGGAGCGGACAGATTGTTTGACGAGGTAATCGCCGTATGTTCCAACATTGTTGCAGGTTTCAATGAAGTGTGCCACATGTTGCTTTGGGATTCCCTTACCATCAAACTGCTGAAACTTTAAAGGTTGATAACCGGCAAGCATTTTCAAGCTATCAATCCTTGCAATGTATGGCCTTGCATATGTCAAGGAGGATTTTTTGGCAACCTCGTACTTGTCTTTAATGGTCCCCATGATGAACTCCTTGATTTGGTTGATCGGGATCGTTCCTTCAGAGAAAACTTGGATCTCTTTAGTATGTTCCACTTGCTTTGTGAGGTGATCGTCCGTCTCTTTTACTTGCAGATGTTTTCCAGGTGCATGACTTGATTCTTCATCCATCATGCGCTTTACCCTATCAGTTAGCTTAACAATTCGAGCATCTTGATCTTGAACATACTTGGTCAGTCAAGCTCACGAGTCGTTCTTCAACGGATGAAGTGTTAGTCACCATCGCGTACATTACCATAGTAGGTGATGGAGAATAGCGTTGATTTTCCCAAACATGAGATGCAAACATGTTATGTGGGGTAGATCCTGTGCTCAAGACATCATCGTCGACTAAAGCGGAGGGCTTTTTGTATGTAGATAGACTTAATTGGGCAAGAACCCTCTCGACCATTTCGGCGATGTCTTCTTTTGCGACTTTCGCAGGAGACTTCACATATTTTGGGGACAAACCAAAGGCAATTGCAGATTCAGACAGTATTCGTGAGGCTTGTTATCCTAGCAATTTGGCTTGGTTCCTTGTGATAGGTCCCATGTTTCCCGCAGTAACATCAAGGTTGTTTTCCCAGCGATGCATAATTTGGATCCATCAGTTTTTGCAGATGCAGATGCGAATCCAGATGCAGATGCAGATGCAGATTTTGATACAGATGCGGATACAGATGTAGATCCAAATTTGTATGTAGATGCAGATTTTGAGTTGATCTTTTTGGAAGCCATCTCAGTGTTCTTGAACTTTGATTTTTGAAGAGAAAAGATGAGAGGTAAATATTGTCCCACTGTGCGTGCCAATTTGTAAGCGTCTAAAGTTTCAATCCTGAAATACAACAAACAGAAAAGGAAAATAGCAAGCAAAAAATAGTATTTATATTTGAATTTATGTGAAGGTTACAATCTTTATGAAATCTCTTAAGAAAAAGATATGTAATCCCCTGATTCTTCTCTTCATGGATGTTCTTGATTTGACGGAATACTTGCGGCTCAACACTTGGAGCGAAGAATTTTTTGTATGCGGAAGACTTGCAGATCACCACTGAAGAGCAACTATGTATTTCTGTGTGTATATCTGTATCTTCTGGTCTTATGAAGACCTCTTTATATAGGCTTGAGCTAGGGCTTTAGGGGTATTTTGGTTGAAGCAATTTTGAACCTTGGGCCTGAAGAACATGAGTTGGGTTCATCTCGTCAACTTAATGGACTGGCCCAAATGTTATTTGGACTTGATTTAAGTCATATAATTTTGACTTAAATATTAATCCAACTTTATTAACCAGAATTTTGATTTGGTCAACGTATCATGAATTTAAGATTTAATCCAAATTTAGTATGGATTTATCAATAAAACTTTACTGTCTACAGTCACAACTTATCGGAAAAGTCACAACTCATATGAACAAATGTTTTTGTATTTTATCTGAAAAGTCATAACCTTTTCGAGAAATCACAACCCTTTGAAAAGTCACAACTTATTGAAAAAGTCACAACTTTTTGGAAAAGTCACAACTCATCGAAAATTCACAACCCTTTGAGAAAAGTCACAACTTATCAGAAAAGTCACAACTTATCAGAAAAGTCACAACTCATCGAAAAAGTCGCAACCTAAGTTAGGGATATTATAGTAATTAAAAATTCAAGTTAGGATTTCATGTTATTAAGGTAATATATATATAAACACTTCACTATACTTCACTTTACTGAGGAGTTTCTCTAATCAACAACTATCACTATGAGCCTTGTGATGATACAACGTGTTACCCATATTGTCATAGCCTCCCTATACCTTGATGGAGTATAGAACGCAACAACTGGTGGATTCACTAAAAAAACCTTCTTGAGGCAGGTGAGGAGTTGCTTGTCTTGTAGTACAATTCTATCTATGCTAGCGCCATAGGTTATGGAGTTTGAGTTATCTTAACTCTTACCCCAAATCGGTGCTCAATACTACTCCAAAATGTAATTGTATGCTCATGTAAAAGTACTCAATGAGTTGAGATAATTTCTCAAAAGGCCTCTTTAAGAGGTAACTGAAGCTGTAGTAAATCCTTCTGAAATACTCTGAAAATTCTTTATGTTTTCTTGAAACTAGTTTTCCGTCACGTGCGTTGAACATGAGTACCAATTCAGAAAATATATGTCATAGTAAATAGTATTGCTTATTTAAGAGAAAATTTTAATTATAAACTTTGCACAAAATAATATTGCATATTCTTTTGTGAATTTTAAATGTGGATCGTCATATATATATATATATATATATCTTAATCACGTGAACCTATGAAGATGGTCGATCAAAAAATTTATTAGTTAAATGCAATAATGCACATATTTATTTCAATTTGATGAGGTTCAATCATGTAATTAATCGTACCTCAGTAATATTACCTTATAGACGATATTTGTTGTGTATTTTTCTTGTCATCTAACCACATGGGCTTTGTAGGTGTACTCCAGTTAAGCTGTTAAAATATCATATGAACGTGTGAAGAGAACAACTATATATTTTTTTAGAACTATTTTTTGTATAATAATTTTATTTTATAAGATATAACATAATAGATGACATTCTTATTATTGGCTCTCATATTTGACTTCACGATTAACTGTGTATATAAATCAAAGATAGTTATTTGACTGCCCATAGTTAACTAAGAAAAGTTTCCTTTTTTTTTACTGAAACAACTAAAAATTAAAGAATATATTCTATCTGTGAGATCATATATATATATATATATATATATATGATCACCTGTTTATCTTACACCCAACATATATATAGTTCATATACTTGTAAACAATTTTCATTTTATTCAACCAAGCATGATTCTTCCAAGGAAAAATAACAACACCGTGTTATCACATATATAGGGGCGTTATAATAATACAAAAAATTATTGGTCAAAAGTTAATATAAGAAAATATGAAAGATATAAATAATTAATGTAATAACAATGAGAATTCATAATATTATAACTAAAGAATGTAAAAGAGTGTGAATAACATTTGCAATAATTAGTAATAAGTAAGAGAATTTATAATGTTGTAACTAAAGAATTAATGTGCAATAGCCGAATTTCTAATAAATTGTATACTTACATAAATAAATAGGACTTTTAATTAACGTTACTATTTTTTTTTATTTATAGTTATTAGATTTTAATTTAGTCTAGGGACAAAATGAAAATGTGCATTCCATATTACTGAATATAAAATTTATTTTGTAAATGATAAATTTTAAATGGTTCATATATATTCACATTTGTTTCTTCTATTTCCTTCCACAATTCTGGTTTTATCTTTTTATCTTTGAGAACACCAGCAACTAATACAATGAAGAGAGGCAACCCTCCACATTTTTTTGCTATTCGAAACCCTTGAAACAACTCTTGCTGTAATAATGTCCAACTCTCATCATGTCTGAACAAGCGAAGATGGTGAGGTTCACTTTCAGATTTAGCATAATTGGCAACGCTACTCAAACGTGTTGTTAGAATAATTCTACTCCAATTTCAAGCATCTTTGAAGCACATATGTAGATTGTCATACACTTTATCATCCCACACATCATCAATGAGAATTAAGAATCTATTGTTCAATGCAGCTCATCAGCTAATTCACCATCTTCTTTTTCATTGCGATCAATAGGCTCAAGCACACCATTCAAAATGGCAAGATACAAATCTCTAAATGTATATACTTGAGTCACGCGGACATCAAAGTGAGAGGTGATTACTGGATCATTGTAAATCTTGTCGGCAAGAGTAGTCTTACCAATTCTCGGCATGCCAACCAATGAGATGACATCTAGTTGACGCGAACCTCCAAGTAGCTGCTTCTTCATTTGGTCTATCGCCTCTTGGAAACTCTCCATTTCTTCATTTGATCTTGGAGTATTAGATGAGAAAGACGGCACAAGATAAGTTGACGTCTTTCTAACTTTGAGCACTGCCACATCTATCTTTTTTCTTTCACGTGTTACATTTAGAAGTTCAATATTCTCAATAGCTTCAGAAATCCAAAGAACTTTGTACCAGAGTGGTCAAGCACGAGTCCATGACATACTCTGCCTTGTATGACACTGCAGTAACTCTTGTTATAAGACTATAAACTTCATCATGCTCATTGTAGATTTCTGGGAAATGATCAGTCAATGTTTTTAGACACAATAAGCACTCTTTCAATGAACCAATTTGAGGTTTTAAGTCAATGACTGACTCGAGCTTAGAACTTAACATCTCATCCAATTTTCCCAGGAAGCAATCGAGAAATCCTAGTTCATTTATCCTATAACTTGAAGAATTTGGAACTTTGACACCAATCATTTTGACCTCTTCCTCAACAAACTTAAGCACTTGCTTGACATCGTAGAGATGTAGCCTGTAACACCAAGAAGGTGCAGAATCTATGATGAGGAAGAGACAGACAAACTTTAGGTTATTTTGGAGCTGATATTAATTTTTGATGATTTAACAAACTTAAAGATCTAATAAGGAATCAGATCCTTATTATTGGGACTGCTGACAGTGAACTGAATGAATAAGTTCAGTGTGAGGAAAATTTGTGTGTCGTCATCAAAAAGGGGGAAAATGTTATATTCTAGGTGTTTTTATGATCCTCACAAATGCAGGGACCTGGTCCCTGGCAGAGTTCTCTCGTCCAGATCTATAATGGGGTACAACTGTAAAGTTGGTGTGTCAGAGGTTGGTGAGGCGTCAGCGTACTATACCAATCAAAATGGATGAGGTTGTTTGTCCAACGATTAATAACTCTTTATGGTTGACTTAGTCAACATGACAAACAACAAATTAATTTATTCATTCAAAAGGAGAGAGAGCCAGTACGTCTTCTCAAGAACTTACTAAGAAAGGTTTGAAAGGGACCTGGTCCCTGCAAGACTTCGTACGTGAAAGGAAGACAAGACAGTCTGTCAGAAAAAACTGCTGGTAGGTGCACAACTTTTCTAACCAGCAGGCTCTCAGCCAATAGGATCGTCCCAAGGAGTTTGTGTTCATTTTGATATAATCTTCTAACAAAAAACACAAACTCAAGATTTGGCAAACTAAACTTGGATTTTCTCTGAAAATTCATAAGCTTGAAAAGAGAAGGCCATCTTCAAGAAAGAATACTGTTCATATCAATAAGGGACCAGATGGAGTGCTGAAGAGTCTTGTTGTATTTAGAATTGTGTATCTCATGTGCTCACATTGTAAATCTATTCCTAATCTATAAAGGAATTAGATTTTTGTTCTGTTTCTAAAAGGCTAAATCAATTGAGTTTAACTGGTTTAATGGGTAGCATTGTTTTGTTGCTTAGTCAAAATCTAAATCATCTAGAGTTAGGTGGTTTAGTGGGCGGTGTGGTATCCGCTTAGAAAAGTCTATATTAATCAGTGAGGGTTAGTATAGTGGGCAGTGTTGTATCTGCTCTGGCTCAACTAAGTGATAGGAGGTATTGCTTAGTGTGGAGATTAGCAGGCTAATCTCATTTTTTAAACTGGCTTTTACTTTTGCTTTGAGAAGAGTAGTGGAAGCAGTTTGGAAAGTCCTGTGAGATAGGTCGTGGTTTTATTCCCTTGAGCAAGGAGGTTTCCACGTAAAACACTTGTGCAGATCTTACTTTCAAATGTTTATTTTCTGCACATTTTTAGTTACTGTTCTTGCTGAGACAAGAGAAGTGGTCCCTGACTGACAATGGACGCATACATTCCAACAATTGGTATCATAGCGTTGGATTCTTTATCTGGTTAACACCAAGAGAATAGATCCTGAAGGAATGGAGGCTCCACTAAGTCTGGAAGAAGGTCAATCTACCACACGTCCTCCTCATTTCAACAGCCAGTTCTATGAGTGGTGGAAGAATATAATGCACGATTATATATTAGTGGAAGACAACAAGCTATGGGATGTGGTGCTTGATGGTCCTTATGTTCCTACCAAGGAGGTAAATGAGAAAGATCTAACTCCGGTGGTTCCCAAGTCTAGAAGAGAATATGATGAAATAGACAGAAAGAAGATCGAGAAAAATTATAAAGCCAAGAAGTTGCTGGTATGTGGAATAGAAGCAGACGAATACTATAGAATTTCAGCCTGTGAAACGGCCAAGGAAATATGGGACTGCTTGAAGACAACCCATGAAAGGACTACTCAAGTTAAGGAGTCTAAGGTTGACATGTTGACAACTCAGTATGAGAACTTCATCATGAAGAAAGGTGAAAACATTCATGAGATGCACTCCAGATTTACGTCTATCACAGATGAACTTCGTTGTCTTGGTGAACCCATTCATCCAAGCAACAAAGTTCAAAAAATCCTTTGAGTTCTTCCCAAATCATGGGAAAGCAAAGTGAATGCCATCACTGAAGCAAAAGATCTGAAGACCCTTACAATGGATGATTTGATAGACAACTTGCAAACCTATGAGTTGAACAAACTACAGGATTCATCCAAGAAGGAAGGAAAGAAAGACAAATCTGTTGCACTGAAGACATCTCAAAATGATGCTTCTGTAGATGAGGAAGAAATGGCTTTTTTGACTAGAAGGTTTCAAAAAATAGTCAAAAAGCATGGAGGATTTTAGAGAAAGGGAAACTCCAGCAGAACAACAAATGCAAATGATCTTTTCCACAAGTGTGGAAAGCAGGACATTTCATGAGAGACTGTCCAAGCCCCAAACATGTGTTTCAAGACTATGCCAGAGGAGACAAGGATAAGCGTAGGGACCAGGTCCCTGACTATGTTGGGCGAAAGGCCAATGCTGATCAGGTGGTGAAAAAGGCCTTTGTTGTATGGGGAAATCCTTCCAGCGACTCTGAGGAGTCTGAACATCATGAAGATGTTTCTATGATGCCTTTCAAGGATGAAGAAAATTTCTTCAACTCAATATTCTCATTGATAGCTAAATCTGATGATAAAGATGACAAGGATGAGGTAACTCTCTTCGATCTTAAAAGTGATTTAGATACCTTGTCAATTAGAAGATTGAGAAAACTTGCTGCTGTTTTGATTGACTCTGTTGATGAGTTAACAACTAAATTTTTTCTTTTGAGTGAAAATTTGAACCGAAGTGAAGATGAAAAAACCACCCTTACTTCACAGCTGTCTGAAATGAATGTGAGCTGAGTATTCTAGAGACTGAAAGTCATCAAACTGAAGAGGGACCTGGTACATCTGAGAGTGGAAAAAGAAAACTCAGTAGCTTTGAACTTAATTTAGAAGAAAGTCTTACAATTTCTAAGTCTAAGCTAGTTGCAACACTCGAAAGAAACTCGCAGTTAGTAAAGGATCTCAGTAAAGTTAAAGAAGAGCTAAATCAATCCTTGAAATGGACTGACTCCTCAATGATTCTTTCAAAATTGGCAAATCATAAATTTAACAGTGGGAAAGGCTTGTGGTGTTGAAAGATATAATCCTCATAGCAAGTACATGTCTGTATCCGATAACTTGTTATGCACCCACTGTGGGAGAAATGGCCACCTGAAGAGAAATTGTGAATCCTTGAGAAAGACTAAAGAAAATCAAGTAATGTTTTGTTAAGCTGACGGAAAGAAGGTACTTGGTCCCAGATACCGATTTAGTAAGAATACGTTGCCACCATGGAATGTAAGATTTCTCATTAAGCCTCTTGATAGTTTTTGGGAACTCCATCTCAAGTGGGTTCCCAAGGCAAACAAGTGATTTTCTATGCAAGTGAGAGAAGGTAGTAACATTTAGTGTTGGTTCATGAATAGCGGATGCTCAAATCACGTGACTGGAAAAACTGAAGACTTTCTCTCTCTCAAGGCACTTCAAGGTGGAGGTGTCTCTTTTGGCAATGGCAATAAATGGTACATTGTTGGTGTAGGCAGGACTTGAAAGTGTGTGGAATACTCCATTGAAGTTGTGTACTATCTCAGTGGTTGAAGTACAATCTTTCAAGTGTTTCATAGATTTGTGATGAACAAAAATGGAGTCAAGTTCTTATCATATAAATGTGTGGTCACAAACTTTCTCTCTCGGGTGATGATCTTGACAGAAAAGAGATGCAAGTACATGTGTATTGCTGATCTGATTATTGCTCGGTGTGACAGTCTCACTTGCCTTAGTGCTCAAAGTTAGAATGCTGATGTATGACATGAGAGACGTGCTCTTGTGAATGTTTCTCTACTGCACAAACTTGTGTCAAGGGACTTGGTCCTCGGTCTGCTCAAAATGAAATTTGCAGATGACAAAGGTTGTTACAATGGTAATGAAGAGAAGCAGATCAGACCATCCTTCAAGTGGAATAAGTAGGCTTTTAATCTTTCAAAAAACGTTCGGGCTGAAGTGGTGAACACTACATGTTTTGTGACCAAAAGGATGATATTGAGAAGTTTGATCTCAATATTGATGAAAGAATAGTTGCAGTATACTCTTCCTCCAGCAAGGCTTATTGGCTACATAAAAAGGTGGTCATGTGATTTTTTATGAGTGTGGAAGAGTTGAGAAGTTGCAAAACAAAGATGATTCTGAGATGGAAGGATTGATTCAGATTCAGAGAGACTATCTAAATAGTGAGCTTGCTGAAGAACATCCTCATCATGAATCCAGCAATCTCAAGGAAGCTGATGCAGATTATGAACTTGATAAGGGACCCGGTCCTCTAGACAGTGCTGAACAAAGATGATGTAGTTCAAACTAATACTGTGAATTCTGAAGGTGAAAATGAAGAAGTTAATCAAGCTCAGTTTGAAAGAAGCAAAGTATGACACTCGGTTCCCAACAAGCTAATAAATTGTCAAAATTCCTCTTCAACAATGGCTTCAAGAGAGTGAGTTCTAAATGAGCACGATGAGAGATTTCTTATTAGAGCTACAGATTTAGCACACCTCTAAATGTACTTTCGATTGTCCAGAAAAGAACATCAATGAGCTGTTCAAATGGGTTAACATACTTGAAGTCAAGACAATGATAAAGAGGGTTAATGTCATCATGAAGCTTTGTAAGATGGAAGATCAAGTAGCTGACATCTTCACCGAAGCCCTAACCAAGGACCAGTTGTATACTCTCATAGGAGCTTAGTTACAGAGAAGAAGATAGCACAACGTTCAGGGTAATTGATGTCTGATCAACGACAGGGACCTGGTACCAGTTCAGATAAGTTGCTGAAAAGGTTTCATATTATGGATGCCTAGACAATTCATACTCTCATGGGCACTGACTTGAAGCTGAATGTTGAAGAACCTAGTTCAGAGACTCCATTCTTGTACAAGGAAATCACATTTGAGGGATTCTAAGAGAATCCGAAGACACTTGAAGAAAATAGGGACCTGGTCCTAATCTGTCCATCAGAAGACTTTTTGATTTGGAGGAACATGTGATGCTGATTATGCTGGGTATCAAGTTGATGGAAAGAGTACCTCATGAGTGACTTATGTTAAAGGCTGAACTCTCACTCATGGGAAAATAAAAGGCAAGATTCAGTTGCTCTTTCAACAACTGAGGTAGAGGTAGAGATGTGCTCAACTCCTGTGGATCAAGCAGCAACCTAAAGCTCTTAAAAATCTGGTTGAAACAATCAAACTGATGATGTAAATGCTAAAACTTTCTTGAATGGATCATTCCTGAAGCAATCAACTCTCTCATGACTATGCAAAGGGAGCAGGTATCCTTGTTTTTTCAGTTATGTATGCTTTAGCAAGTTCAATTTCACACCTTTTGTAGGTATACACACATGGAAAAAGGGCTGAAGGAAAGGAGAGTTCAGGATAGATATAGGCAATCACATTCAAACTACAGAGAGGGACCTGGTCTGTTCTCGAAGGTTAGCACTCTTAACATTGCAGTTTGAATTACGCATGTGAACCGTTACAATTGCCACATGTCTGTCATTCAGGTATCTGATCGTTGTCCCATTTTTTTGAATACCTGAATGACATCTTGTTTCACATAATACACCATTTCACTTCCTTTAAACTCCATATTTCTTTTCAAATCCTCTTCCAAAATTGGAAAATTTTAAAATCCTCTTTTCTCCTCTCTCAAAAACACTTCAAATGGTAAAACCCTTTGTTCTTACTGGAGATTCTTATGATGAATATATTTTAAGTGTGAAGAGGGACCAGGTCCACCAAGCAAAATGAAGATGTGGAAAAGATGATGTTCAAAAGAGGAAAGTTGATATTCTGAGAACTGAAAGTATTCTGAATAGGAGGGTGTCTGAATTTAAAAAAAATGGTTTTTTTTTGGTTCCTTAATTATTGATCTATTCATCGCGGAGGCGTTGGGTAAGTTTGATTTTACCAATCTTTCTGTTATGAGAAACCCAGGCTAGTGTTGGAAGCTATGATAATTGATCTTGCTAACAAGGATACTGAAATGGTTTGCCTGAAGGCTCAACTTCTGACACAGCACTATCAAAGGGACCAGGTTGAAAATAAAATAAAATTAGCAGCCTTGAAGATTCAACATTTAGTCTGGGCAACAAAGAATGTGAGCTTTAAAAGAGTCTTCTGAAAGTACCATGCTAAGGGATATGCTCTACTAATTCTACTCTTTCAATCCCTTTCTCCTAAGTTATCCCCTCTCTTCCTAACTTTCTAAGTCAGTCCTCATTCCTCTTTTTCTATCGAACCTAAGTGGGCATTGTTCTGGTTTTCATTCGTAGTCATATTTGCAATGCTTTGATGGCTGATCTTTTATTTATGAATGAAATATGTCTTGCTTCTACTGGCTTTTCTCATTACTTGATGCATTTTTTTACTCATGCTCAGTGTTGCCCAAGTGGCCATGAATTTGCTTGAACTACATTTCTGTCAACTTGGTTTACTGCTTTAACCCTTTTTTATGAAGTCAAAAGGGGAAAATTGTTAAGGTATGAGATCAATGATGTTAGTTATTCGAAGAAGACATGAGTCATGCTTATAGGGGGAATAAATGCTAGCTACTTGAATAGGACATGGTCATGCCGATAGGGGGAATAAATGCTAGCTACTTGAATAGATATGGTCATGCCGATAGGGTGAATAAATTGAACAAGTTTGTCATCATCAAAAAGGGGGAAATGCTATTTTGATGTTTTGATGATTTGACAAACTTCGGGGATGATGAAACTTCAGTTACATGAAGAGGTCTTGTTGATAGGGGGAACTGGTGAATAAGTCTGTTATCATCAAAAAGGGGGGAAATGTTATTTTGGAGCTGATGTGATGTTTTGATGATTTAACAAACTTAAAGATCTAACAAGGAATCAAATCCTTGTTATTGGGACTGTGACAGTGAAATAAATGAATAAACTCAGTGTGAGGAATATTTTTGTGTCATCATAAAAAAGGGGGAAAATGTTATATTCTAGGTGTTTTGATGATCCTCACAAATGCAGGGACCTGGTCCCTGGAAGAGTTCTCTCGTTCAGATCTATAATGGGGTACAACTGTAAATTTGGTGTGTCAGAGGTTGGTGAGGCGTCAGCGTACTATACCAATCAAAATGGATGAGGTTGTTTGTCCAACGGTTAATAACTCTTTATGGTTGACTTAGTCAACATGACAAACACCAAATTAATTCATTCATTCAAAAGGAGAGAGAGCCAGTACGTCTTCTCAAGAACTTACTAAGAAAGGTTTGAAAGGGACCTGATCCCTGCAAGACTTCGTATGTGAAAGGACGACAAGAAGAGTATTCATCAGTTTGTTATGCTCTGCATTTTTTTTTCTTTTACCCTCCCTAGGAGCTCCCACCCCTTTTGCTCCCTTGGTGACTTAAACTAGCAACCTTCAGGTTGGAAGTGAGGGGTGCTAACCATCCAAGTACCTCCCTCTTGTCTACTAAATAGTGACTTAAATGAGCCTTTGCTTGTTATATTCTCATTCATCCGGACTAGGGCTATGAATCGGTCGAGTCGGATCTGTTGGAATGTATGCGTCCACTTAAGTGGATGGGACCAGGTCCTCAACACAGTTACAGTATTAGACAGTAAAGAAGAAATGCTGAAAGTAAAGATTGACAAGCAACTTTACGTGGAAACCTCCTTGCTCAAAGGGAGTAAAACCACGACCTGTTCTCAACAGGAGTTTTCAAACTGCTTCCACTAATCTTCTCCAAGCAAAAGTAAAAGCCAGTTTACAAACTGAGATTAGCCTGCTAATCTCCACACTAAGAAAGACCTCCTATCACTTAGCTGAGCCAGAGCAAATACAACACTGCCCACTATACTAATCCTAACCGATTAATATAGATTTTTAGAGTAAGAACCTAAGTTACCCTTAACCTAGTTCTTACAATGATTCACACAAGTTTGAAACGTTTCTTTCATAAGTGAAATGAATCCTACAATATAATCACGATTACAAGCAAACAAAGTAACAGCTGGTACAGGAGGCACTTGAAGCAATTGATCAGGTCCCTGTTGTTTTTGAAGCTTGAAATGTCTCTCTTTGAATGAATGAATAATATTGTTGTTTGTTGTTGAATATATATCATGAAGAATTATTATCCAATGTACAAGCAACCTCCTCGCTTCTGATTGGTGAAGTACTCTGCAGCTTCACCAACTTTCTGACGCAGACAACTTTTACAGCTGTACAACACTTTGACAACTGGACGAGTATTCATACTCTGTAGAGGACCAGGTCCCTGCACTTGTGAGGAGATCATCAAGAAATCTAGGAGCATAAGCACTTATCAATTTCCCCCTTTTTGATGATGACAAACAACCTGCATATCTCATCTCGTGAGTGCAATAACATTCATTCAAATAGCAGTGTATGGGAACTGGTATTCCCCCTTTGTTAGTGCATGACTAACAACAATGTTTCCCCTTGGTTCAGTTCCCCCTTAGATCAATGCCCCTAATTCCAGTTAACTTTACAACAAACTTCCCCTTTTGACATCATTGAAAAGGTGAAGCAGTAAACATATTCAATTTAAATGCAAGACATTAAATAATTCAGGGCCTTGGGCCACACAAATCATGTGTATGTAAGCACAAAGAGACCATGAAACCACACATGAACAGGGCACAAATAGAAATAGCATTATATCACAAATACTGACCACTACAGTTAGTCAAAACAACACAAAGGCACAAGATTTTAATCAGGATTGAAGAACAAAGAGGGAAACTAGGGAAACAAGACACTTTTAGGACGGAGGGGGAAGGGGATTGAGGGTGCGCATAAGCATAGACATGCGCTCATTGGCATCCTCATGAGCCTTGATAATTTGCCTGTTGAGAGCCTTAACTTCTTCACTGAGTGAGGAATTTGTCTTCAGCAACCTTTCATTTTCATCCCTCAAAAACGCCTTCTGTAATTCAGACTTCAGTGTAGCGCTTTCAATCTCCTTGTTATTCAGAATCTCAGTAAGATTAGTCACTTCCGCTCTAGAACATCTGCCACTTGAGATCTGCCCCTAGCTTTTCATTCAACACACTCACATTCCAGCAGGGTGACAACAACAAACATTTTCTTAGTAGTACCTGGTACCCCTCTTCCCAAAGGCACTTCAAAATGGTTGAATACAAAATTCAGCAAGTACCCATAAGGAATGCCATGCTTGGCCAACTTCCAGGTCATTACCCCATGCATACGTTCCAGCATAATGGCAGGGAGGTTGATCTCTTCAAGTTCATCAAGCTTCTCCATGAGAAACAGATCAGCAGCAGATGCCACTGTTCTCTTTTCAGTCCTGGGCACCAACACCTTGTTGATGAACTCAAAAAACAACTGATATTCCCCTTTGAGAAACTTCTTTGGTAACCCTACACACTTGACATCTCCACGTTTTGTGGCAAGTTTTGTGAGGTCACTGGATGGTTTACACCCTTCAATCGTTCGTATTCCTTCCATGGGCACACCTAAAATGACCCCTAATGTTTCTTTATCAAGACATATTTTAACATTTCTGACTGTAGTCATGATTCCACCATCCTCTAGAAGTTCCATTTTATAGAAAAATTCATGCACCTTTTGGTTCTCCATTGCTGCTATTCGCTCCTCCCTTGTCAATTTCTTATCTTCACTTTGTTTTTGAACCCTAGGACCTGGTCCCTTTACGGGTTTTAATTTTTCAGCCACTTGTTTTCTAACTTTTTAGTGAATTTCAACAAGAATTGTTTGATGAAATTTTGAAATTGATTCACAAAAAGAAGTAATATATAAAATAAAAAAGGTATCGGGTCCCCAACCGTAGCGACCTTTGGTTTAAAGGCGACAAGACATTTGAAACTGATGCGACGAATGAGCAAGGGACACGTGGCAGTGATGTTGACAGACAAACAGTGTAGCATAAGTGATACTAACCTCAGGAGGACCAGGTCCCCTTTTCAGTTTGCAACCCTGTCTGTATGATTTGAGCTTCCCTTCAGCTAGACACACCATGAGTGTATACCTGCATTAAGGTACCATATATGAATTCTTAGGTGACAAGCATTAAACATGTATAGATACATGCCCTCCTTAACATAATCAAAATAGAAGACTTTTGTGCAAACTTGTTAAGGAATCAGGTAATCTTGTGCATCCCCAGCCTCATCATATTTTTAATGAAGCATTCTTTGCTCAGGATCTTTGTAAAGATGTTAGCCAATTGATCTTCAGTCTTACAAAATTTCATCACCACATTTTGCTTCTCAACATTTTCCCTCAGAAAATGATGTCTCACATCTATGTGCATTGTCCTCTTGTGCTGGACATGATTTTTGTCCATGTTCATGGCACTAGTCTTATCACAAATGAAAGGAATAGTGTCTGTGAGTACACCAAAATCTTCCAGCTACTGCTTAATCCACAGTAGTTGTGCATAACATGATGCATCAACCACATACTCTGCCTCTGCAATAGACAATGCCACATAATTCTTCTTCTTGGTTCCCCATGAAATCAAAGTTGATCCCAGGAAGTGTGCTATGCCTGATGTGCTTTTTCGATCAACCAGAAAACCTGCATAATTAGCATCAACATAACCAATAAGATCAAAAGAGTCACAAGTGGGGTAGAAAAAGACCAGGTCCTGAGTTCCCTTTAAGTATCTCAGGATACATTTGGCTGCCTTCAGATGAGACTCTTTTGGTGCTGCTTGAAACCTTGCACACATCCCTACACTGAACACTATGTCTGGCCTACTTGCAGTGAGGTATATAAGTGATCCTATGATTCCCCAGTACATGGTTTGATTTACCTCCACACCATCTTCATCTATATCAAGTTTCACACTTGTGCTCATGGGAGTATCCAGCACCTTTGCCTCGAGAAGATTGAATTTCTTGAGAAGCTCTTTGATATATTTCTCTTGGCATATTGACGTGCCTTGAGAGGACTGTTTGATCTGCAATCCTAGAAAGAAGGTAAGTTCTCCCATCATGCTCATTTCAAACTCACTGCTCATCAGATCAACAAATTCTTTGCATAGTAAATCTGTAGTGGCTCCAAAAAAGATATCATCCACATAAACCTTCACAATCAACAATTTTTTACCTCTAGATTTTAAGAACAAAGTATTGTCAATTTTACCTCTTTTGAACCCATTTGAAAGAAGGAATTTGGACAGGCGTTCATACCAAGCTCTGGAGCTTGTTTCAACCCATACAGAGCCTTGTCTAATTTTAGCACATGATTTAATAATTCTGCATCTTCAAAACCTGGAGGTTGTTTTACATACACCTCTTCCTTCAGATTTCCATTCAAGAAGGCAAGGCACTCTTGACATCCATTTGAAAGAGCTTAAATTCCATATGAGCAACAAATGCTATCAAGATTCTGATGGCTTCCATTCTGGCTACAGGAGTAAATGTCTCATCATAGTCAATCCCTTCCTCTTGGTTGTACCCATGCACTACAAGCCTTGACTTGTTTCTAGTAATGGTTTCATTCTCGTCAAGCTTGTTTATTAAGACCCATTTGGTCCCAATAATAGTTCTGTCGATCGGTCTGGGGACCAGGTGCCACACATTGCTTCTCTCAAACTGATGAAGTTCCTCCTATATTAAAGTTACCCAATCTGCATCCTGTAAAGCTTCTTTGATGTTCTTCGGTTCAATAGATGACAGAAAGGATGAATAGGCAACTAGATTTCTTTTCCTGGATCTAGTTTGAATTCCAGAGTCAAGTGGAGAGATCAGATTGTCCAATGGATGTGAGGATTGATGTTTCCATCCTGACTTTTTGACTGACTCCACTTCACTTTCAGTATCAGATTCAGCATTATCATCTTCATGATTTTGGAGTGGAACCTCCTGAGTAGTACCGGAGGGACCAGGTACTCCTGTGAGATCTGCAACAATTTCCTTTGTGACTTGTTTGTTTCCAGGTTTTAGGCTGTCCTTGTCTTCTCTTTCCTTGATCAACTCCTCAATCTCATTGTCTCCATTTTGATCATCACTTTTCTCAGATTCATCAAAGGTCACATGAATGCTCTCTTCAACACAGAGAGTTCTTTTGTTAAACACTCTGTAAGCTTTGCTAGTGGAGGAGTATCCCACAAACACACCTTCATCACTCCTGGCATCAAACTTGCCTAAATCATTCTTTCCATTATTCAACAAAAAACATTTGCACCCAAATGGTTTAAGATACGCAATTGAAAGTTTTTTGTCATTTAACAACTCATAGGTTGTTTTCTTGATGACAGATATTATAAGACACATGTTTGTCACATAACATGTTGTATTAACTGTTTCAGCCCAAAAATTCATTGCAAGTCCTGAATCAATCAGCATAGTTCTAGCAATCTCCACCAGAGTTTTATTCTTTCTTTCTAACACCTCCATTTTGTTGAGGAGTTCTTGGTGCTGAGAAGTTGTGATTGATTCCATTTTTTGCACAAAACCCTTCAAGTTGAGAGTTCTCAAACTCTGTACCATGATCATATCTGATATTGTCTATCTTGCAATTTATCTTCAATTGGATGGCTTTAGCAAATGTAATCAGTTGTCCAGATGTCTCATCTTTCGTCCGTAGGAACATGTTCCAAGTAAAACTGGAAAAATCATCAACAATGACAAGAATATATTTCTTACCTCCTCTGCTTTGGATTCTGATAGGTCCACATAAGTCCATGTGGAGCAGCTCTATAGGTCTCGTTGTACTGACTCCCTTCTTAGCTTTGAAAGAAGATCTTGTTTGTTTGCCTTTTGCATAGGCGTCACAAACTTTGTCATTGGAGAACTTCAGCTTTGGTAGTCCACGGACCAGGTCCCCTGCAACAAGCTTGTTAAGTAAAGAGGTACTTAAATGACCCAATCGTCTATACCAAAGATTTACATCATCTGTTTGAGCACTCATACATGACAAGCTGTCTCCTTCAATAGAATCAAGATCAACAACATACATATTCTTGACTCTTTTTGCAGACATCATAATTATCTTAGTTGCATAGTTTGTAACCACACACCCTTCAAATATGAGCTTGACTTTATTTCCTTTGTCGCAAATTTGAGACACACTTAATAGATTAAACTTCAGACCATCCACATAGTGTACACTGTTTATGGAATGATCTGCAGTTCTTCCTATCTTGCCAATACCAAGAATAAAACCTTTCTTTCCACCGCCAAATGACACACCACCACCTTGGTGTGCTTCCAAAGAAAGTTTAGAGTATTTCTAGTCATATGCCTTGAGCATCCACTATCCATGTACCAACATTTACTGCTCCCTCTCTTCTGCACAAGAATCACTTATTAGACTTAGGAACCCACTTCAAACGGAGTTCCCAAAAACTGTCAAAAGGTTTAATGAGAAACCTTCATGTCCATGGAGGTAAAGTGTTCTTGCTAAAATGGTAACCAGGACCATGTACCCTTTTATTTTTCTCAACAACTTTTCTTGACTTAAGAAACTTCTCCTGACTTTCTTTCACTCTCATCAGCTTCTAAAACTTCTCTTTCAGATGACCATTTTTGCCACAGTGGGTACACAAGAGGTTGTCTGAGACAGATACATATTTACTATGTGGATTGTAAGGAGGCTCTATCTGTCTACAACCTAATCCCTTTCTGCTGTTGAACTGTTGACTTCCTAAGTTAGTGAGGATCTTAGAGGAGTCAGTCCACTTGAGAGAATGGTTCAGTTCCTCTTTGATCTTGCTTAAGTCCTTCATTAGTTGAGAGTTTCTTTCTAGGGAGGCATCTAGCTTAGACTCATATGCTTTAAGTTTCTCTTTTAGTTCAACCTCAAAGTTACTGAGTTTTCGCTTTCCACCCTTAGAGGTACCAGGTCCCTCACTAGGTTCCAGACTCTCAGTCTCAAGGATACCTATCCTGACACTCAATTCAGACAATTGAGAATTAAGAGCTGAGTTTTCATTCTCACATAAACTTAATTTTTCATTCAACATTAAGTTCTCAGTAGTTCGTTCATCAACAGAGTCAATAAACAGGGCAACAAGTTTTCTCAAGTTTTCAACATGAAGAGTATCTAGATCATCCTTACAATCAAAGAGAGTTACCTCGTCTGAATCCTATTCATCATCAGATTTTTCCATCAAGGATAAAATGTAGTTGAAATGCTTTCATCATATTCAATAGCCATCATTGAAACATCCTCATGACTTTTTGTATCTTCTTCTGATTCACTTGAATCATTTCCCCAAATAGCAAAGGCTTTTCTCACCAACTGATCAATATGTGCCTGCCTTCGAGCATGGTCTGGGACCAGGTCCCTCTTGCAAGGTCTGGTGTCATGAGTTTCCTGCTTTTGATCGGGGCAATCCCTTATAAAGTGACCAGGTTTTCCGCATTTGTGACAAATATCATTTGCATTGGAAGTTCTACTGGTCGAAGATTGCTTTTGAAAACCTCCATGCTTTTTGATGATCTTTTGAAACCTTCTTGTGATGTAGTCCATTTCATCCTCCTTCTCAGTTACATCATTTTGAGAAGTTTTCAAAGCAATAGATTTCTCCTTCTTTCCTTCCTTCACAGTAGTGCCCTGTTTCTTATTCATCTCATAGGTCTGCAGATTTCCGATCCATCTATGGGCAGAGTCATTAGATCTTTGGCCTCTGTAATAGCATCAACCTTTCTTTCCCAAGACTTTGGAAGAACCTTGAGAATCTTTCGAACTTGTTTGCTTACAAGGATAGGCTCACCCAAACACCTAAGTTCGTTGGTTATAGAAGTGAATCTTGAGTTCATTTCAAAGATAGTTTCACCTTCCTTTATGCAGAAGTTCTCGTACTAAGTCGTAAGCATATCGACCTTAGACTCGTTTACTCGTTGTGTTCCTTCGTGGGCTGTTTGAAGACAGTCCCATATCTCATTGGCATTCTCACAAGCTGAGATTCTGTTGTATTCATCTGCTCCAATTCCACACACTAGAATCTTCTTTTCTTTGTAGTTCTTTTCTATCTTCTTCTATCTGCTTCATTGTACTCTTTTCTGGTTTTGACAGCTATAGTGGTGAGCTCTCCATCCTTCACCTCCTTTGTAGGAATATATGGTCCATCAAGAATGATGTCCCACAGCTCAGTGTCCTCAGTGTGGATGTAGTCATGCATTCGATTCTTCCACCAGCCATAGTATTGACCATTAAAACGCGGTGGCCTAGTAGAAGACTGACATTCTTCCATATTAGGTGGAGCAGTCATTCCTTATGGATCTTTTCTTTTCTTGGTGTTAACCAAATCAAAAAGTACCGCTCTGATACCACTTGTTGGAATGTATGCGTCCACTTAAGTTGATGGGACCAGGTCCTCAACACATTTACAATATTAGACGAAAGAAAAAATGCTGAAAGTAAAGATTGACAAGCAACTTTACGTGGAAACCTCTTTGTTCAGGGGAGTAAAACCATGACATGTTCTCAACATGACTTTTCAAACTGCTTCCACTAATCTTCTCCAAGAAAAAGTAAAAGTCAGTTTACAAACTGAGATTAGCCTGCTAATCTCCATACTAAGCAATACCTCCTATCACTTAGCTGAGCCAGAGAATATACAACACTGCCCACTATACTAATCCTAACCGATTAATATAGACTTTTTAGAGTAAGAACCTAAGTTACCCTTAACCTAGTTCTTACAATGATTCACACAAGTTTGAAACGTTTCTTTCACAAGTGAAACGAATCCTACAATATAATCATGATTACAAGCAAACAAAGTAACAACTGGTACAAGAGGCACTTTAAGCAATCGATCAGGTCCCTGCTGTTTTTGAAGCTTGAAATGTCTCTCTTTGAATGAATGAATAATATTTTTGTTTGTTGTTAAATATATATCATGAAGAATTATTATCCAATGTACAAGCAACTTCCTCGCTTCTGATTGGTGAAGTACTCTGCAGCTTCACCAACTTTCTGACGCAGACAACTTTTACAGTTGTACATCACTTTGACAACTGGACGAGTATTCATACTCTGTAGAGGACCAGGTCCCTGCACTTGTGAGGAGATCATCAAAGCATCTAGGAGCATAAGCACATATCAGGATCGGTTCTAAAGTTTCTATGTCAACCAATCAGTTATCGGTTTGTAGACATCCTAAACCGTTAAGAACCATTAAGTTATTGACTTATTAGTTATCGATTATTGGTTATTGATCATTATCGGTTTAACTGTTAAGATTTGACACAAAAGATAAATAATTGAAAATCACTTAGAAACATGGTGACAAACCAAATAAACCATGCAATGAGTTGATAAATTGTATCTTGCTAAAAAACAACACATATTAACTGAAAGTTTGAGACCGTCAGAAATAAAATTATGAAACTAAATCCTAAGTTAAAGACTTTATATACCCTAATCCGGACCAATATAAAAAAACTTCTCATTTTATCTTTAGCTTTATATAGCCTTTGCTGTTAGATTGAAAAATTATATAAAATGTTTAGTTGAGTGATTTCTGAGTTATAAAACAAAGAAAAATGACTTTCTAAGTGAACTATCATTATAACCAAAAATAAAAGAAAGGAAGTGAACTATCATTAGTTGAGTGACCATACAAAAGATTAACTCGAAAGTCGAAAGTGATTATATCGTATGAATATGTGTGTATACATGATTAAACCTGCTAATAAAGAACAATGAATGATCTTCCCCTAATCATAATAGTTAATAAAGAAAGAATAAACTAGTAAAGAATAATGATCTTTTCCTAATCAGAATAAATGTGTATCAAATAATCTTAATTGATGGTTGGATATGCAAGTGAGTGAGCATACATGTAATCTACACTCTAACCAAAATGAGTATTAAGGATAAAGACTTGTAGTCTGATTAGTATATATTGAATTATCCTTTTGAATATTTGTTTGCTAGTATTAAGGAGTTTTAATCTCATGTAAACTCCATCTGATGTAATCATATTATATTAAAAGTGGGAAGGTTTTTAGTTCAAAGTTGAATTACGAAAATGCCCTTCACTAATTTTTAAAATTAAAAATATATTTTACAAACTTCTTAAATAAAATAAAATAATGATAGCTCAACAATTTTCTATCTTTTATTGAGCTTTAATTATTTATCCTTTTAGTTTTTGCCGTTAAACTCATTCCAACAACACTTAATGTTTTACACTGAATTCAATATAATTAGATTGAAGATGAACAATCACAATCTCCTTAAATACAATACAAAAACTTTTTTAATCATAATTTTCTTAGTTATTGTTGATAAATGTTTGTATAATTTTCTGCCACAACCTTTTCCTATTCTTTACATTACAAAACTCTATAAAGGTACACAATAAGTCTTCTTTCTCCCATCTTTCCATCTCTTCATTCTGCTAGATATTTTTCCCAGGTATATCCATTGTTTTTATATATGTATTTGTGGTTTAAGCCTCGTCTTAGTATGTTTAATTAGTGCTATGTTGCTTGATATGAAAACAAAATGATTATCTTTAATTCAAAACTATTTATACCAACTTCTTAAGTTAATTTTTTGGTTCATATAATTAATTTGCACCTTATAGAAACAAAGATCAGATAGAGTTGGTCAAAAATTATATATGCATGGACAATGAGATATTAGAAAACATTGACCACTGAGATTAATGTTCATCGATTTTTTTTCTTCTTCTTTTCATTTAAAAAAGATAGTACTATATATGAAAAAAGAAGAATGTAATTCATATAAGCTCACAATATGAAAAATATTCTTAAATTTTTGATAAAAACAATAATCAGAATTAAATTTATATCTTCCACATTCTTTGCTAATTTCGTCAAAGGCTTTTACATTTTTTCAAGCAGAAAGTCATCGTAAACTACTTCAACAACTGAGTTGTTGTTTGATTCTGAAAAAATAAATAAAGTAGGAATTCATCGACATATTCATGCCAGTAAAAACTAAATTGCTAATTTCCACATTTCCTATTTATAATTGAACTTTATAAATATAATTTCTTTTACAGATATCCTACATGTTTAGCAGAGATCTACATAATTTCGGTTCCCTCGGTCTTTGGAGGCTTCGGGTGTTATCTTTTTTTATATGCATTTATTTTTTGCACAATATAATTTTTGGTTTATATTGTTTTTTTTCTACCATACTGTTAAATGTTAATATCTCACAAATGATTTGGTTGTACTTCATAATTCAATTATATGTATATAACTTGAAAAACAATTATTTTGTCAAAATTTATATATGGCAGAATTAATAATTTTGAATGAGCCAAAGAAGACGAAGGGTACATATATATAATTATTATTTATATATGTCAATTAAATATTTAAACAATGATTATTTTATAACAAATAAATACTTTTATTTTGTAGGTGCAAACTATGAAATTGATAATAATCTACTAGTCATCCTAAGGAAGCCATATGTTGATCGAATTTCTCTACAACTGTTGCAAAACACCACTCTCCTTCGACGACAAGTTCTCGATATGTACGCATCTGTAAAAAAGTGGAGGGTATTATTCCTTAAAAACAAGGCGGAAACTTTATGACATTAAATATTTTGTAACTATAATGTGGACATGTAAATTATGTGTTGTAACTTATTAAAAAAAGAAGTTTTAACAAGTTGAATACTTGATATATTATAAGAATTGTATAATTGAAGCTGTTATAGTATTAGTTTTCAAAACAATTCAGTTTATAACAATTTTTTTGTATGATTTGTCTTGCAATGATCATTATATCAGTTGAATATGTTGAACCGTTCATTGATTCGAGTTTGTATTTTACACATCGTACACTTATATTTTGGAAGTATTTATACCAATTAGCATGGTATACACGTGCAACGCACGTGTTCGAAAACTAGTTACGATATATAGGTCAATGACTGATACTCTCAAATAACGAGAGTCTTTATCGAACTCTCCTTCTTTAACTTGGTATCAGAGTAGTGTGCGATTCCTGCTCTCTCTTTTTTTCCATCCCGATGGCTCCTCAAACAGCCTCTGGAAATCAATCTTATTCAACCAACAATCTACTTATGACACTATCAGGAGGATCAAACAACAAAGTTTCCTTACCTCCTCTCAATTTCACAATTAATCAAGATAATTAGCTACTATGGGAAACCACAATCAGATCTGTCCTAGAGGTGTTTAACTGGGAGAAATACCACGACTCTCCCCGAGTGCCAACACTCACGGTTGTGTCGTCTTCAGCCGATAGCTCCTCTACAAATCAAACTCATATTCCCAATCCAGAATATGACACTAGGAAATCCCATGACAGAGTTATCCTCCTTTGGATCAAAACAACTATTGATCCTTCCAGCCTTGGACACATTATCCAGTGTCGAACCACGACTGATGCCTGGACTAGCCTTCATCATATCTTTCAAACTCAATCCCTTGCTCGGGTAATGACTTTGCGTCTCCAACTACAAATACTGACCAAGGGTAGTCTTTCCATCGTGGAGTACGTCCAACGCCAACGTATAATTGCCAACAATCTTGCTATGGCCCTTCAACCTGTCAGCAATTCAAAATTTGTGACTTATATATTATGTGGACTTGATCCAACTTATGACCCCTTCAGCACGGCCATCAACCTTCGCACTCCTCCTGTCACTTGCGAGGAACTTTTTGGCCTTCTCCTACAAGAAGTACAAAAAATTGCAAATGAATCTGCCCATATCACTCTCTCAGCTAATTTTGCCAGTCGTCAAGGATTTCAGCCTGGACCTTCTTACAACTCCAGTCCAACAACAAATCAATTCCAACAACACAATCTCAAACGCAATGACAATAGACGACTATCAAATCACCCTATTTGTCAAATCTATGAGAAACTTGGTCATGTGGCAAATAATTGCTACAACCGGTACAACGATCAACACCCTCTTACTAATACGCCTCACCCTCAAGTGAATGTTGCTACCTCATCCTCAGCTATCTTAGACCCTTCTTGGTGCCTTGACTTAGGCGCCACTAATTCAAGTCATTACCGTTGTTCGTGAGAAAGTTGAGCGAGGCCTATTGTCTGTCTGTTATGTTCTGACTCAAGATCAATATGCAAATATCTTCACAAAGGCACTTGGCTTGTCTCTTTGTTCATTTTCGCGACATGCCCAATGTCCATACACTACCGTTGAGCTTGACAAAGGATATTAATGATAAACATTTGTAGTCTTATTTGTATAAATTGAATTACCCTTTTGAATATTAGTTTGCTCGTATATAAGGAGTTTTAATCTCATGTAAACTCCATCTGATTTAATTACAATACTCTCAAATAATGAGAGTCTTTGTTTACATCCCTACTTTATTCAAATAAGGAGAAAACGTTGCGGTGACTCACAAAAATAATTAATTAAATCAATTTTAAAAGAATTTCAAGAAAAATAGAGTTTTAAAGGAGTCGTCACCTAATTTTAAGAAAACTAGGAAACCAATTAAATAATCTACAAAATCATTAGATTCTAGGTAAGGGTTCAAGTTATTTCGGAGGGAAGGTGTTAAGCATCCTTCGAAATCCACAATTATGGGTCCCGACTGAATTCATTTTTTTTCAAATTGAGGATGAGATAAAAAACAAATATACAAATATAATAAACATGTAATATAGACAAGTAATAAAATAAAAATAATAATATAAGACACGACCTAAAGTTTGCGCGATTCCGAGTTCGTATGAGTGAGTTATGCCCATTGGAAGTTGGGTTGCTCAAATAAGGAAAGTCCAATCAGGATTTTTGAAGGGCATTATGGTATTTTCACCACCCAATTAAGTTAATTCGTTTTTAGCAATTAAATTGGGGTCTAAACTGAATTGGTTCAGTTTAGACAATTGGAAATTTACGTTAGGGTTTTTGGAGAAAAACGCTAGAGGAGAAAAGAGGAGAAAGAGCAAAGTTCGTCGTTCTTGAAGGTTTAGCTTGTGGATTTCGACAAGGGTTGATCCCTAAATAGGTATGTGAGTCTTTCATAGCATTGGGTTCATTCACCCACGTGCCAATCATGTTTATTTCAGCGAATTTTATTCTAGAAAGTTGAAAGTTGATGAATCTTGAATGGTGTTCTTGAAATTGGCCTTCGTTCTTGAGTTTGGTTGAGATTGAGGAGTTCCTTGAGGTTAAAATGTTTTTTCCTTGAGTTGTTTGAGTTAGCTTCTTGTGTATACATATTGTGAATCTGAATCTAAAGGGAATTTGAGAAAAAGAACCGAGTTTAGGCGAATTAAGGTTAGAAAACGAAGAAGGAACAAGTCAGGTAGAAACAGGGTAGCAGGTCCGCGACACGGACCTATTCCTCAGAAGTGTAACTTTCCCTTCGCGTAGTGGAGAGGTCACAGACCTCTCTGCCTCAAAAAAATAATTCTCGACCAAAATTTAAATACACCTCCGCGTCGCGGACTGGTTTCCAAGCAATGATTTCTTGATCATTTCTCATGTTTAGCTATCTAAAATCATTCCTAAACATCATGAGATCTTTCCTATCACAAATCACAATCCTTGGATCCATAATTCAATTCAAGGAAATTTAAGAGTAAATCTTAGAAGTTAAGAAGTAAGTCAAGAGAAGTTAAGAGTCAAGTCGAGAGAAGTTAAGAGTCAAGTCAAGAGAAGTTAAGAGTCAAGTTAAGAGAAGTTCATAAAGTTTTTCAAAAGTCTTTTACAAATGTTTTAACTTTGTTTTAAGACATGAGTTTTGAGTGGAGTAAAGAATAAAGTTTGAAGTGCATTTCTTCAAAAGAGTATATCGGGACTATGTATTCCCAAAGAGTAAATGTTTTCACATTTAAACAAGAAAGGAAACAGAGATTTCCAAAAGAGCCTTTGGGCTAGTTTTCATTAAAGAGTAAGAGTAAAGTTCATTCTTCAAAGATTATTCGGGAACTAAGTATTACCAAGAGTTAAAATGTTTTCACATTTGAGCAAGAAAGGAAACTGAGATTTCCAAGAGAGCTTCTAAGCTAAGTTTTTGAGTAATTATCTCTAACCAAAGAAAGAGTTTTGTTTTTATAAACATATGAGCTAAAGTATATTTTGGGAGTAGTATTGAGCACGATATGGGGACGAGCTTGAGTTCAGATGACTCACGTCTCAATAAACCATGTAGCCATCATGGGTCGTAAAGGATCATATTTTTTAGATGACTCCTTAAGCTGCTTTTAGCATAGACTAGTGGATCCACTTAGTTAAGTGTTCTATATGACGGCAAAGTATAGGACAATTCTGGCAGTGTGGGCAAGACGTTGTATCACCACTTAGGCTCATATTGGTGGTTGTCAGTTAGAGAAACTCCCACATAAATTATATTACTTTATTATATGAGTAAAGTTGAGTTTGTTATTGCATTTTCTTTAACGAACTAAGGTTGTTTTCTACTGTTTTAAAGGCATTCTATATATTGCATGTGTTTTATTGCTTTATATTGAGTTAAGTCATCCAGGAGTTGAGTAAAGCCAAGATAAGTGTTTCTTTTAGATTCTTTTCAAGCTTAAGTTATGTTTAGCATTCCAACTCACATACTCGTACATTCAATGTATTGATGCCAGTTGGCCTGCATCTTATTATGATGCAGATGCAGGTAATCATGATCAACATCCAGCGCCTCATTGATCCAGTTGAGCACTCAGAGTTAGTTGGTGAGCCTCCTAGCTTTCCGGAGGATCCTTTTTATTGCTTTCAGTATTTTAGTTTATTAGGATGTTGTGGTTCATGTACCGACGTCCATCTCAGTTGTTTAGAGGTTTCATAGATAGAGTTAGTGATGTTAGTTCATGAGTCTTTACTTTCCCTTTTTAGTTAAGTTAAGACTTGAGTTGCCACTTTGGCAGTTAATGTTATTATAATACATTCTAAGTTATATTTTGAGCAGTTCAATTTACTTGTTTTAAATGTATTTATCTCGAATAGAGTCTTCCGCTGAGTAAGTAAGTCAGGCCATGGGTTCGCTTGGGGCCAGTAATGGTTCTTGAGTGCCGATCACGTCCATGGTGTAGGTTCGGGGCGTGACAAACTTGGTATCAGAGCACAGAGTTCAAGAGTCCTAGGAAGTCTATGAAGCCGTGTGAGTAGATTTTTAGTTATCGGTGTGAAGCGCGCCACATCTATAATTAGGAGGCTGCAACATTTAGGAAATTCCTTCACTTCTTTCGTACAAACTTCGTGCGATAGAATGTATCTCTATAACAGTCTCTTTCTAACTCGTGCTTATGCGTAACCCATTGTGAGTTGGACTATTTTAAGAGTGCTTTCATGGGGCATTTCTTTCCCCGTGAGCTAAAAGAAGGAGAGAGATGGTTGCTGACATGAGGAGCAGGATGAGTTTATTCGTAGTTAGGTTGACTCGTCTGTCAAATAAGGAAAGTAAGGCAACCATGCTAATAGGTGACATGGGCATAGCAAGGCTGATGATCCATGTGCAACAATTTATGGAGGACCAGCTGAAGGATAGAGAAGAGTTTGAGAATAAGAGGGTTAAGACATCAGGGAATGAATCCGGGTAGAAAAAGGGTAATGCGAACAGATCATCTTTCGAACATAAGCAGAAAAGACCTTCTTCATCATCTGCTAGTGCACCTACACCAAGGAAAAAATGCGAGTACAATAGTCAGAATTCTCAGAACTTCAAAGCTAGACTATACATTCACAAGGTAGTAAGGCACAAGGGGGTACTAAGACTCCTGCATGTGCTACGTGTAGTAGGAGCCACTAAGGGATGTGTCGTGATGACTCCACTAGTTTCTTTCAAAAGTGGCCAGAACGGTCATTTTATGAGAGAGTGTCCTAAGAGTAGACATAGTAATGGTAATGGGGGCAATAGAGCCCAATCTTCATCAGTTTCTCCACCAGATTGAGCTGCATCTAGATGAGCTACTTCAAGGGCAGACAGATAAGGAAACTATCTTTATGCTATGGCTAGTCACCGAGAGTATGAGGATTCGCCAGATGTTGTCACTGGTATGATCCAAGTCTTCAATTTTGATATTTTTTCTGAGCAACTTCTTGAGTCTTCAGTGTTTCTACACCTGATGGTGAGTCTATTCTAGCAGAAAAAGTCTATCGTGATTTTCCCGTTTCCATCAATCACAAGAGCACCATGGCCGATTTAATTGAATTAGACATGGTAGATTTTCATGTCATTCTTGGTATGGACTGACTTCATGCCTGTTATGCCTCAGTTGATTGTAGAACTCGAGTTGTCATGTTCCAGTTTCCAGTGAGCCAGTCTTCGAATGGAAAAGGAGTTCAACAATGCCTAAGGGTCATTTTATTTCGTACCTTAAGGCAAGGACGTTAGTTTCTAAGGGGTGTGTCTATCACTTAGTCTGATTTAATGACTCTAGTGTTGAGATACCTCTTATTCAGTCAGTTTCAGTAGTAAGAGAGTTTCCAGATTTCTTTCCTGATGATCAACCCAGAGTCCCTCCTGAGAGAGATAGACTTCGGTATAGATGTTGTTCCTGACACTCGTCCTATCTTTATTCCGTCATATAGCATGGCACTAGCAGAGTTGAAAGAGTTAAAAGAGCAGTTGAAAGATCTTTCAGAGAAAACTTTTATTCGACCAAGTATCTCACTTGGGGAGCTTCGGTCCCATTTGTGAGAAAGAAAGATGGTTCCCTTAGGATGTGTATAGATTATCGTCAGTTGAACAAGGTTACCTTCACGAATAAGTATCCTCTTCCGAGGATTGATGATATTTTCAATCAGCTTAGGGTGCTACTTGTTTCTCTAAGATAGACCTTTGATCAGACTACCAACAGTTGAAAGTAAGGGAATTTGACATTCCAAAGACAGCATTTAGGACCCGTTATGGTCATTATGAGTTTTTGGTCATGTCTTTTGGTTTGACCAATACGCCTGCAACATTCATGGACCTTATGAATAGAGTTTTCAAACCTTATTTAGATATGTTTGTTATCGTCTTCGTTGATGACATACTAATCCATTCGAGGAATGAGAAAGATCATGCTAGCCATTTCAAAATAGTTCTCCAGACATTAAAAGATAGAGAGTTGTATGCCAAGTTCTCTAAGTGTGAGTTTTGTTTTGAGTTTATGGCATTCTTAGGCCACATTTTGCCTAGAGAGGGAATTAAAGTTGATACTCAGAAAATAGAGGCAGTGCAGAATCGGCCTAGACCCACATCTCCCACTGATATTAGGAGTTTCTTGGGGTTGGCTGGATATTATAGAAGGTTCATAGTGGGGTTCTCATCTATTTCATCCCCTTTGACAAAGTTGACTCAGAAAATAGTGAAGTTTTAATGGCCTGAATCTTGTGAGAAAAGCTTTTACGAATTGAAGAAGAGGTTGACTACTGCCCCAGTATTGACATTACCAGAAGGTACGCAAGGCTGTGTTGTCTATTGTGATGCGTCTAGAGTTGGTTTGGATTGTGTGTTAATGCAAAATGACAAGGTTATAGCTTATGCCTTCAGACAGTTGAAAGTTCATGAGAAGAATTACCCAACCCATGATCTAGAATTGGCTGCCATAATATTTGCTTTAAAATATTGCGCCATTATCTTTATGGTGTCCATGTGGATGTGTTCACGGATCACAAGAGTCTTCAATATGTGTGTAGTCAGAAAGAGCTTAATCTCAGACAGAGAAGGTGGTTAGAGTTACTCAAAGATTATGACATGCGTATTCTTTATCACCCAGGTAAGGCTAATGTTGTTGTTGATGCCTTGAGCAGGTTGTCTATGGGTAGTACCACCCATTTTGAGGAAGGTAAGCAAGGCTAGGTGTTCGACTAATGTATTCCACAGAAGGAGGAGTAGTGGTGGTGAATGGGGCTGAATCATCATTAGTGTCAGAAGTAAAAGATAAGCAAGACCAGATCTTTTATTGCTTGAATTAAAGGCAAGTGTTCATAAGCAAAAAGTGATGGATTTTGAACAAGGGGGAGATAGTGTTTCGAGGTTGATTGATTTCAAGGGTAATTGGGATGATCACCTACCTCTCATTGAGTTGCTTACAACAATAGTTGTCACTCTAGCATCCAAATGGCTCCTTATGAAGTTCTTTATGGGGGAAGATGCAGATCTCCTATTGGATGGCTTGAAGTTGGTGAAGTTGGGCTGATAGGACCTGATTTAGTTTATCAAGCTATGGAAAAGGTGAAAGTGATTCAAGAAAGGTTGAAAACAGTGAATAGTCGTCAGATATCCTACACTGATGTTAGGAGAAGGGAGTTTGAGTTTGAAGTAGATGATTGAGTTTACTTGAAAGTTTCACCCATGAAGGGTGTTATGGGATTTTGTAAGAAGGGGAAGCTTAGTCCCCGGTATATTGGTCCTTACAAAATATCCAAGAGGATTGACAATGTAGCTTATGAGTTAGAACTACCACAAGAATTAGCAGCGGTTCATCCTATGCTTCACATCTCCATGTTGAATAAGTGCATGGACGATCCTTCATTTATTATACCAACAACAAATATTGGGATCAAGGATAGCTTGTCTTATTAAGAGATCCTGTTCAGATTCTAAATTGCCAAGTTCGCAAGTTGAGAACAAAAGAGGTAGCATCAGTCGAAGTTCTTTGGAGGAATCAGTTTGTTGAGGAAGCTACTTAGGAAGCTGAGGAAGATAAGAAGAAGAGATATCCACATCTCTTCGAATCCAGAGAAGTTCGAAATTAGGTACTAATCCTTTTCTTGGCTTTTATTTATAAGGTTAGCATGTTATAATTGCATTGCATGTTGGGTGTTTGAGCTGGATGTTAAATGTTACACCCTTAGCCTACTAAGAGTAATCTTATTCGAGGAAGAATGTTCCCAAGGGGGAGATATTGTAACATCTCGCAAATTGAAAAAACTAGAAAGTGCTGGAATTAGAAAGAGTGATTTTTGGAAATAATAAAAATCTGGAAAATTGGTCAAGTTAAGTTAAGTTAAGTTTGAGTTTTTGGTCAACTTCAAACGACCATAACTCCTAGCTCAGGATGAGTTAGGTGTGTTTCCAGATATCGTAGGAAAAATCCCGGAATAATCTTTCCAACACCACCGAGTTTGCACGATTTCAAGTTTGTATGAGTGAGTTATTCCCATTGGAAGTTCGCTTGTTCAAATAAGGAAAGTCCAATCTTGATTTTTGAAGGGCATTATGGTCTTTTCACCACCCAATTAAGTTAATTCGTTTTTAGCAATTAAATTGAGGTCTAAACGGAATTGGTTCAGTTTAGACAATTGGAAATTTACGCTAGGGTTTTAGGAGAAAGAATGCTAGAGGAGAAAAGAAGAGAAAGAGCAAAGTTCGTCGTTTTTCAAGGTTTAGCAGCTGGATTTCGACAAGGGTTGATCCCTAAAGAGGTATGTGAGTCTTTCATAGCATTGGGTTCGTTCACCCATGCGCCAATCATGTTTATTTCAGCGAATTTTGTTGTAGAAAGTTGATGAATCTTGAATGTTCTTGAAATTGGCCTTCGTTCTTGAGTTAGGTTGAGATTGAGGAGTTCCTTGAGGTTAAAATGTTGTTTCCTTGAGTTGTTGGAGTTAGATTCTTGTGTATACATACTGGGTATCTGAATCTAAAGGGAATTTGAGAAAAAGACCCGAGTTTAGGCGAATTGGGATTAGAAAACGAAGAAGGAACTAGTCGGGCAAAAATTGGGTAGTAGATCCGCGTCGCGGACCTATTCCTTAGAAGTGTTACTTTCCCTTCACGTCACAGAGAGGTCACGGACCTCTCTGCCTCTAAAATTATTTTCGTGACCAAAATTTAAATACACCTCCACGTCGCGGACTGGTTTCCAGGCAGTGATTTCTTGATCATTTCTCATGTTTAGCTATCTAAAATCATTCCTAAATATCATGAGATCTTCCCTTTCACAAATCACAATCCTTGAATCCATAATTAAATTCAAGAAAAGTTATGAGTCAAGCTTAGAAGTTAATAAACAAGTCAATAGAAGTTAAGAGTCAAGTCAAGAGAAGTTAAGAGTCAAGTTAAGAGAAGTTCATAAAATTTTCCAAAAGTCTTTTACAAATGTTTTAACTTTGTTTTAGGACTTGAGTTTTGAGTTTAGTAAAGAGTAAAGTTTGAAGTGCATTTCTTCAAAAGAGTATATCGGGACTATATATTCCCAAAGAGTAAATGTTTTCACATTTAAACAAGAAAGGAAACTGAGATTTCCAAAAGAGCCTTTGAGCTAGTTTTCAGTAAAGAGTAAGAGTAAAGTTCATTCTTCAAAGATTATTCGGGAACTAAGTATTCCCAAGAGTTAAAATATTTTCACATTAGAGCAAAAAAGGAAACTGAGATTTCCAAGAGAGCTTTTAAGCTAAGTTTTTGAGTATCAAACCAAAGAAATAGTTTTGTTTTTACAAACATATGAGCTAAAGTATATTTTGGGAGTAGTATTCAGCATCGCTATGGGGACGATCTTGAGTTCAGATAACTCACGTCTCCATAAACCATGTAGCCATCATGGGTAGTAAAGGATCATACTTTTTAGATGACTGCTTAAGATGCTTTTAGCATAGACTATTGGATCCACTTAGTTAAGCGTTCTATATGAAGGCAAAGTATAGGACAATTCTGGTAGCGTGGGCAAGACGTTGTATCACCACTTAGGCTCATAATGGTGGTTGTCGGTTATAGAAACTCCCAAAGAAACTATATTACTTTATTATATGAGTAAAGTTGAGTTTGTTATTGAATTTTCTTTAACGTACTAAGTTGTTTTCTTCTTTTTTAAAGGCATTCTATATATTGCATGTGTTTTATTGCTTTATATTGAGTTAAGTCATCCAATAGTTGAGTAAAGCCAAGGTAAGTGTTTCTTTCAGATTCTTTTCAAGCTTAAGTTATGTTTAGCATTCCAACTCGCATACTCGTACATTCAATGTATTGATGCCAGTTGGCCTGCATCTTATTATGATGCTGATGCAGGTAATCAGGATCAACATCCAGCGCCTCATTGATCCAGTTGAGCACTCAGAATTAGTTGATAAGCCTCCTAGCTTTACGGAGGATCCTTTTTATTGCTTTTAGTATTTTAGTTCATTAGGATGTCATGGGTCTTGTCCGACGTCCATCTCAGTTGTTTAAAGGCTTCATAAACAAAGTTAGTGATATTAGTTCATTAGTCTTTACTTTTCTTTTTCTGTTAAGTTGAGACTTGAGTTGCCACTTTGGCAGTGAATGTTATTATAATACATTCTAAGCTATATTTTGAGCAGTTCAGTTTACTTGTTTTACAAGTATTTATCTTGAGTAAAATATTCCGCTGAGTAAGTAAGCAAGGCCAAGGGTTCGCTTGGGGCCAACAATGGTTCTCGAGTGCCGGTCATGTCCAGGATGTAGGCTCAAGGCGTGACAAAGAGCTCGGGTTCGAAGTCCGTAAAAATGGTAAAGATTCTATAGGACCGTCATTCCCATAAATGGACTTCGCAATATGCGAATCTGAATCTAGTTGGACTTCAATATGAGTACCGAATACCAAATAAAAAATCACCAAAAGATGAAAAATCTAGAAAATAATTTTTTCCCCATTAATTTTTCCCTACGAATAAGTACAAAAGAAATTGAAAAAACAAACATAAAAGTAAACTAATAATTTTGAATTAGAGGGTAAAATTTAAGTATCTATCTTTATAAAATATATAGTAGTGGCACCAAAAAACTGATAAAATTCAGTAATCGTGATTCAAGTAGATGAGAAGATCAAATTACTTAACTATGTCTATCAAGTCTTATATTCATGAGCCTAAATTATAAGTACTTTTTTCTTATATTGATTGAAGGGTAGTCTTACATTAATGGTACGAGTTGTCTTCCTATGACTAAGAAGTCGTAGGTTCAAGCCATTGGAACAACCTCTATAATGGACTCCACATTGTCCGACCCTTCATTCCATCTTGTGCACAATGAGATTTTATTGCATCGAATTGTCTTCAATGTTTAATTAGTATACACTAAGACCTAAAGTGGCAAGTAGAATCAATGAAGTAAATTTCTATTCTGGATTTAGTTTAACGGTTGAAATATCTCTTATTGCTTTTGGTAGCTTGGGACATTTTTGTTCAGGTAAATGAATTAGAGGACCAAAAAGCAACGGGAAAAAGAAATCTTGAAGCATTCGAATTGAAGTGTGTGTTTCTAAAAGTTGAAGAAAAAGGAAAGTGGCCTAAGTCTGAATTATATGAATTGAAGCCCATTAAAGTGCAAATTCTTGTAATAGATATTTCAATTTTTTTTTGATATATTTATCAGAGTTAACTTTAATTTCCATATAATTTTGATATATTTTCTTTGATCTTTCAAGATATTAATAGTTGTAGAAAAACTAGGCGCAATACTTACGCTCTTCCTTATCTTTGTTCTTCTTTTCTTAAAAATATATAAGGAAAAAGAGTAATTACACATATATGTAAATTACGAGGCATGGTGGAATTTCTTGCTAGTACAGGAGAAGGTTATGTTAGTAATTTCTATTTTGTAGACTCACATATTAATATACTGGTCATGGGAACGTGCGTTGCACGTTTATCCCCTAATTGACATTAGAAAAGTTAATTTATATATTATTATAGCGGAGCATACATAAATTCATTGCTAAGTTCAAAGCTAAGTCCTTTTGTAGGTACGTTTGACATAAGAATATATCTCTTCACATAATATAACGTGAAAATCTTGTGTCAGATGTTGGAGGTTTGATATTTTGGTTGTTTCATGAAAAATAAACATTTTATTATATCAGAGGAATTAAAATATTTTAATTACTAAACATATGTTTTAATAATCAAAAAAGAAATAGGCTATAAAAAAGATACGTATAAAGAAAAATATTACAAAATATCTAGGTCGTGTGACATTAAATTTATAGAAAACATTACAAGTTCAAACGGAAAAGTAAGAAAAGTAAATAAAAACATGTCATCCATAATAAAAGACATCACATTAAAATATGTAGACAAAAATATTGTCATTTTGATTGAATTACATTTTGTTAGAAGTCGACTTGCTATAGACAAAATGTTTCATATATATAAAAAACTAAAATCATAAAAAAAAACAGAAAAGAAAACATGAATATGTTAAAAAGACATATACACTATATTTCTTGAACTATATATTAAAGGATTTGTATATAAAAAATTAAATATTAATTCTAGTCATCTTTTTACATTTTCATTATTTTTTATTTTATTTATACGTTTGAACAAATTTTTGTACCTCTCTGTAATAATTAAGTACATGAATTTTCTAAACATTTGAGATTACATATAAAAAGGAACAAGCACAAACATGTTGTTTTAAAAAGACAAATGATTATCAAACAATAAAGAAGACATAACTATTAATGTTTATCAAAGACTTTCTCTTTTACGGGTAAAGTTGTGAAAATATTCTATGGGATTTAACATGCTTACCCTCAAAACAATTAATTATAAATATAAATTGGGATTAGCTTTATTATATTTATATCCTAAAGATAGAAGGAAGGAAGAATACAAAAATACAGAAATCAATTACGAAGTTATATTTAACATCTCAAAAATATGGAGATATGAAAAATAAAAATTCACTTGCAACTTCATATTGGAGAATATTCATCTTGTAACTATGATACTTTACATATTTCTCAACAAAAAGAAGATGAATATGCATGAAATTTTAAAGATACTTATAAATAAATCAGTAAGAATTCTTATAATTACTTGGTAATGAAAATTTTACAACTGATGTCGACTAACCTAATGTAGAATGCAAGATGATCACAAACTTGAATGAAAGAAGGAAATATAAATAATGTTGTGTGCGTGTCTTTGATAGACTCTTCACTACCCCCACTTATCTTACAAATTAAAATTCAAGGTTATTAGACTATTCATTACCCCCATTTAATTAGTACATGAATATATGATTGCATTAAGAACTTGTTTGATGCATGAATTTAAATATAACTATTACTTAATATTTAATTAATTAAATATATATTAATATTCAATTTATTTTAGGAGTAAGATAAGGGCAAAATGATAATCCATCTTTGACGTTAGGAGCTTCCCACTAATAATAATACTAGTCCTTATCCTTTAAGTTGAACCAATCCATATAATTCTTCGAACTAATCTCAATCATATTAGATTGAGAACTATTTTTCTAAAAATAGAAATAAAGCAATAGAAGGCCCAATTTTTACCATAGTCCCATGCTTTAAAATTCTCAAATTAAGCATAAAAATGTTCACAAGAACTTTTGGATTTTCTTCAATATTCAACATTTCAATTTATATTTTAATAGACTTAAGTGGCCAATTGGTAATCCCAATGTCATCAAACACAAAACAAGGAAAATCAGCTGGACTAAGTGATGACAATCCTGATAACTTTATTATTTTATCCTTAGCATCACAGTTTTTGAAATATTCAACAGAATTTGTGAATCTATAATAGTAAACATTAAAAACTATGGTTTGTTGGATCCAAAATAATGTAGATTGGATATTAATTTTTTTGTGCCACTAAACCACTCTGATCCATAATAATAGTGATGACATGTTAAAAAGGGTGTAACACCCCGTAACTAGAAAGAACTGGAAAGAAGTTAAAAATTGGAAATAGTCATTTTTTGAAAGAATATAAAAATCTAGAAAATTTGTTAAGTATGTTAAGTTGAGTTTTTGGTCAACTTCAAACAATCATAACTCTTAGCTCATGATAATTTAGGTGTGTTTCCAGATATCGTAGGAAAGATCTTGGAATAATCTTTCCAACGCCGTTGAGTTTGCACGATTTGGAGTTCGTATGAGTGCGATATGCGTATTTGAAGTTGGGATGTTCAAATAAGGAAAGTCTAACCCGGATTTTAGAAGGGCATTATGGTCCTTTGCATACCCCATGATTTAATTTCGTTTTTGGTAATTAATTGGGGTCTAAACTGATAGGATTCAGTTTACACTTTTACGATATTGAGTTAGGGATTTAGAAAAGAGAAAAGAAGAAGAGAAAGGAGGAGAAGGAGCAAGAATCGTCAAGTTCTTCAAGAATCGCTTATGGATTTCGTCAAGGGGTGATCCCTACGAGGTATGTGATTTCACATAGCTTTGGGTTCATTCACACACGCGCCAAACATGTTTATTTCAGTATGATTTTCGTCCTAAAGATTGAGACTTTGATGTTCTTGAGTTGTGTTCTTGAATTGCTTTCGTTGTTGAATTTGGGATGAGATTGAGGAGTTCTTGAGAGTTTAAGGTCGGTAGTTAGATTTGTTTTGAGTTATATTCTTGTGTACATACACTGAGTATCTAAATCTAAAGGGAATTTGAGAAAAAGAACCGAGTTTAGGTGAATTGGGGTCAGAAAATGAAGAAGGAAAAAGTCAGCAGAATCTGGGTACCAGGTCCACGACGCAGACCTGCTGCTCAGGATGGGAAAATTCTCCTCACATCGCGGAGCGGTCATGGACCGTTCTGCCTCAAAATTTATTTCGCGACCAAATAATTAAATGCATCTTCGCATCGCGGACTTGCTCCCCAGACAATGATTTCTTGATTTTTTTGTCATGTTTAACTGTCTAAAAACACTCTTAAACATCATGAGACCTTTCCTATATTAAATCACAATCCTTGAATCTATAATTCAATTCAAGGAAAGCTAAGAGTCAAATGAAGAGAAGTTAAGAGTCAACTCAAGAGAAGTTAAGAGTCAAGTCAAGAGAATTTCATAGAGTCTTCCAAAAGTCTTTTATAATGTTTTAACTTTGTTTTAAGACTTGAGTTTTGAGTTGAGTAAAGAGTAAAGTTTGAAGTTAAGTTCTTCAAAAGAGTATATCGGGACTATGTATTCCCAAAGAGTAAAATGTTTTCACATTTATGGAAGAAAGGAAACCTTGATTTCCAAAAGAACCTTTGAGCTAGTTTTCAGTTAAAGAGTAAATGTTTTAACATTTAAAGAAGAAAGGAAACCTTGATTTCCAAAAGAGCCTTTGAGCTAGTTTTCAGTTAAAGAGTAAATATTTTCACATTTAAGCAAGAAAGTGAACACCGATTCCAAGAGAGCTTTTAAGCTAAGTTTTGAGTAATTAACTCAAACCAAAGAAAGAAGTTATGTTTTTAAACATATGAGCTAATATACTTTGGGAGTAGTATTGAGCACCGATATGGGGGAGAGTTCAGATAACTCACAGCTCCCATAAACCATGTACCCATCATGGGTAGAAATGATCATACTTTTTAGATGACTCCTTGAGTGCTTTTTAGCATAGAGTAGTGGATCCACTTAATTAAGGCATTCTATATGACGGCAAAGTATAGAACAGTTCTGGTACTGTCCGCAAGACACTGTATCACCACTTAGGCTCATAGTGGTGGTTGTCGGTTAGAGAAACCCCCATAGCAGTATTTTGTATTCTTATATACACAGAGTTAATTGTATTTTTAAATACATTCAAAGTTTACATTGTATCTTTGCATACATTCAGAGTTACTATTGTATTTCTAAATACACAGAGTTTTTATCCATGTTTTAAAAGCTTTTCTTTATATTGCATTTATTTATTGCTTTATATTGAAATGTGTTACGTTGAGTTAAGTTGAGTTGAGTTGAGCCCAGGTATGTTCTTTCAGTTCCTTACAAGCCTATGTCTTGTTTTAGAATTCCCCTTGCATACTCGTACATTCAATGTACTGATGCCAGTTGGCCTACATCTTATTATGATGCAGATTCAGGTAATCAGGATCAACATCCAGTGCATCGTTGATCCAGTTGAACTTCAGAGTTGTTGGTGAGCCTCCTTGCTTCCTGAGGATCCCCTTTTTCATTACTTTATCATTTTAGTTCATTAGGATTTTGGGGGTCTTGTCCCGACATCCATCTCAGTTGTATAGGCTTCAAAGATAGACAGTCAGTTAGTCATTTGTCTTTACCTTGTTATTGGCTTATGTTCATATTTGAGTTGCCACTTTGGCTAAGTTAAAAGTTTCTTTTCTAAAGCATTATGAGTTTAGTTTGAGACAGTTGATTATCTTGCATTTGAGTTCTTTTCTTAATGTTTAAAGTCTTCCGCTTAGTAAGTAAGACAGACCAAGGGTTATTTTGGGGCCATCAATGGTTCTCGAGTGCCAGTCCTGCCCAGGGTGTAGGCTCGGGGCGTGACAAAGGGGAACCTTTATTTACATTTGATTGGATTAACTTGAGTATAAATTTTGACTCACGTGACTTTATAAAAGAATTGAACAAATGGAACTCATCAATTGAACTTAATTAGAATATTCATCTTAGCCATCTGAGAAAGGAAGAAAGCTTAATCCTTCAACATTTGAGAGTTTTTTTTATTCTATTGAAACCTGATAGACTTATGGTTAAAGTGACTTAAATACCTAAACTGATTGATAGTTTGGAAAATTGAAAACATGGATTAATTTGTCCTTTGCCTGGGAATAGTGCTATAAGAACATGAGATTCTTCGTTTTTCAAAATTTTCATGTTTTGGGTGGTGAAAAGAGAGGTATCCATGAAAGAGATTGAGGATTTTGGGAAGGAGAACTATGTAATGGAAGAAAGCGTTTTTGAACTGGCTTGATTACACCTAATTAAGGTCACGCATACTATAAAAAATCTAATGAATTTATCATATTCTCTAAACATCTACCTTAAATATTTATGTTTTGAGATTATATAAATTTTATTAAATAAAAATATATCAAAAGACATTTTACTCAAATTTTCTAGAAGTTCTAAAAAGTATTTTGAATTCTTTGTTATAACAAGAATCAAATTTATTATTTAGCAAAAAGTAACACAGGAAATGTGTGAGTACTTTAGAGTAATAATTAACAAAAAAATACATAATGATAGCAAGTAGTATGTTTTATTATTAGAGATAATGTGTGCTAACAAATTAGAGTTACAAAAGCATGACATAAGTATATATTTGATTATAAATTTTGTTTTTTAAGAAAATAAGGGATAATGCATAAGTACCCCTGATGAACTATGACCGAAATCTCAGTGACATGCCTTGATTTAATTAGGGTCCTATTATCTCTCGCACTCAATTTTTCATATTCCGGCACCTTTTGTGCTGATGTGACACCTTCAACCAAATAAGTTTGTTATGTTTGTACACACGTGCCTGTACCGTGTGTAAATATTTATTTTTAAAAAAAAATGTTTTTAAAGCATTTTATTTATTTTTAAAAAAAATAAGTCTTTGATATCTTTTTATTTTCTTTATCTTGTATTTAAATTAAGTTAATACACGTATGTTTTTCATTTTTTATACCTCTTTAAATTATATTTTTACCTTCATTCATTGTTTTTTCTCTTTTATTTTTCTATTGATTGTATTTACTTTGTCTTTTATTCTGATTTTATTTGAAGTTTAATTACAAAAGTCTTATATATAAAAAAAGTGAATTTAGAATAGCTATTAAAATGAGTAAATAAAATCAAATAAAACATTGAAAAACCCATTAAAATTTAAGGACACTTTTTATTTATATTTTTTTTTAAAACAAAAAAATAAATAAAAAATAATTAAAAGTGAAAGGATAAGAAATTAATGAAAGAAAATAATTAAAGTTTTAAGTGAGGAAGAAATTAAAATAATTATTTCAGAAACTAAGAAAATTATTTCATTATAAATAATATTCAAACAAATTCACTATTTTTTCTGAAACGGAGAATAAGCTCTTAAGAAACTAATTGATTACTGGCTATTTTATTAAAATCATCTATTCAGGAGTGATTTAGTACTCATTATGACCAAGTAAAAACTCATTAGCAAAAGCCTTGAGATTCACATTTGATGTACCATTTTCCTTCATAGCTTCCTTAGCTAATCACTCCATTTCTTGACATTTCTTCTCAATTCTTCCCCTTCTTCGCCGCTTCCCATCGCGATTGTGATACATCTATTGAAATCATCTCTTTCAACGACACCACCTTCACTGGCATTAACTCTAACATCATTCTTCCAGATATCTTGAATGAGTTTTTCATTACAAACTTGATCGTTCCAGAGTGGGCATGCCACGATAGGTACCTCAGATTCTATGCTCTCCAAAGTTGAATTCCATCCACAGTGAGTCAGAAAATACCAACAGAAGGCTGTTTAAGAACTTCCACTTGCGAGCACCAACTCACTATACTCCCCTGCTTTTAAAGTTCGTCTTTGCAACTCAACTTGTCCTCCATCTTTTCTCCGTCTTGTCCTTCCCTATTCGCCCACAAAAATGGCCTCCCACATTTCAGAAATCCGTGACCAATCTCCTCCATCAATTGACTTGATATTTCGGAGTAGCTTCCAAATGCTATGTAGATAATCGATCCCTTATCCTTTCAGTTCAACCAATCCATATAATTCTTCGAACTAATCTCAATCATATCAGCTCAAAAAGTATCATAATCAAGAAATATTAAAGGAATGGAAGGCCCAATTCCCACCAGTCACATGCTTTAAAATTCTCAAAGCATCAAACTTCAAAGCTTCAAAAGTGTTCACTAGAAATATTGGATTTTCTTCAATATTCAACATTTCAATTTGTCTTTTAATAGACTTAACTGCCCAATTGGTACTTTCCACATTATCAAACAGAAAAGACGTAAAATCAATTGGACTAAGTGGTGGCAATCCTGGTAACTCTATTATTTTATACTTAGCATTACAGTTTTTGAAATAATCAGAATAATTTGTGAATCTATAATAGTAAACATCAAAAACTGTGGCAGGTTGGATCCAAAATAATGTAGATGGGACATTAAGTTTTTTGGCCACTAAACCAACCCATTCCATCATAATTGTATAGATGACATGTGAAAAAGGGGTACCATTTTTTGCATTTGATTGGATCAAATTGAAAATGAATTTTGGCTCGCGAGACTTTACAGAAGAATAGAACAAATTAAAGTCATCAACTTAACTTAACTGGAATTTTCCATCATAGCCATCAGAGAAAGGAGCAGAGCTTAATCCTTCAACGTTTGGAAGTTTTTTTATTTTACTGAAAGTTGATAGGCTCGTGGTTAAAGTGACTTCAATGCCTAGATTGATTAATTGTTTGGAAAATTGAAGACATGGATTAATTTGGCCTTGGCATGGGAATAGTGCTATAAGAACATGAGGCTTTTCATTCTTCAAATTTTTCATGTTTTGGGTGGTGAGAAGAGAAGTATTCATGAAGGAGAATGAGGGTTTTGAGCAGGAGAACTTTGTTTTTTGACCTGGCTTGGTTACAACTGATTAAGGTGTCACATATTTATACTAGTAAATAGATGGTTCAAGATACAAAAAAAATCTAGAAAATTTATTATATTCCTTAAATATTCACCTTAACTGTTAAGTTTTGATATTATATAAATATTTATTTAATAAAGAAGTATCAAAAAATATTTTACTCAAACTTTCTAGAAGCTCCAAGATGTATCTAAATTTATTGTTATTCTAAAAATAAACTTTATTATTTAGCAAAAAATAAAACAGAAAATACATGAATACTTTTGAGTAAGTAACAAAAAAATAGTAATGATAGCAAGTAGTATGTTTTCTTATCAAATATAATGTATGCTGACAATTTAGAGATACAAAAGCATGATATTTTTAGTTTTCCAAGAATCATCATTAATATTCAGTGAAAGAATGCAAGAAATGCATGTGCACTTTAATTTAAGAAAAAAAAACATAATGATAGCACGCAATATGTTTTATTATCAGATATAATGTGTGCTAACAAATTAGCGATACAATGGATAACATATTTGTTGTGTCGTGAATTATCATTATTATTCAGTAAAAAACACGAGAAATGCATGAGTACTTTAGTCTAAGAAACGAAAAAAATATAAGAAAGTAGTATGCTTTATTATCAAATATATCATGTGCTAACAAATTAGAGATACAAAAGCATGAAATTTTTTGTTATTCCAAGAATTATATTTATCATTCAGTAAAAAATGACGCAAGAAATGCAGGAATGTGTAACGACCCGAACCGTCATTATTTAGGAAAAGAAAAACGTGTGGAAAATACTGGAACCACAATCCCGCCAAAGCGGACCAGATGCCGCTAGAGCGGAGCGCTTCAGCGGGATGGGGCGCACAAGAGCGGGAATGACGGGATAGAACTTAAATAACGTGAAGTCTTTATTTCTCCTTTTTCGAAAAACACCAAAAAGAGGCGAGGATCACCCCAAAAAACCCTCCAAAGACTGTTCTAAACTTGGGAAGGAAGGAGAAAGAGATTTCTAGCATAAGAATGTCGATAGATTATGGATTTTGGTAAAAAAAAATCACCGCCTCATCATTCGGAAGCCCGTATTGGAGCTATAATCTCTCTAAAACTGCTTGGCGCTGATGAGTTCGAGATTTGGACTCATTTAGGGCTTTATTTACAATTATTTAGTGTCCTCAAATGCTTATTTTGTGCCAATAACTGATGTAAAACCCTCAATTTCCAGGTACATTAATTGAGGAACAAAGCAAGGACACTAATTTGCAAAAAGGAACAAAGCGAGCTGAAAGAATGAAGCAAAGTAAGCCCCAATGACCACCAAGTCTACTTGGCGAGTCACCGAATGACTTCTTGACCGCCTAAAGTTCCAGTGTGCCAAGCCCTGAAGGAAAGAACTAAGTTGGCGAGAGAAAGGAGCAGTCGGCAGATCGTCGAGTGGTTCCGCAATGCAGTGTTGGATCGCCCAAAGTTACAGACCTTGAGGATGCTGACAGCCAAGGCAGAAGGGTGATGGAAGTGATTAAAGGGTGGATCGTCGAGTTGATCGGCGAGCCCGAATTACTTCACTGAGTGGCTCTTCACACTATATTTTTGGCGACTATCAATACATTTTTGAACATTTAGTTTTGTATGAATTACTCTTTTAGAACAAACTTTTATCAAGTTTTGAAATGTGAGACAAGTTTTCTCTAGTTTTTCCTTAGCTTTGAAGAATTGAAGTTTTTTCACTTTTGAGAAATTGGAAGTGGGTCTTTGAGATTCTTCGAATTGGACCATTGTAAAGACGAAATCAATCTTACCTTGTTGATGGAAACTCAATTTGGTAACGATGTTTATCTTTTTATGATGTCTAGCTAAAACCCCAATTCTTGGGGTGTGATTATGGGCTGATTTAGTTTATGGGTATTGCTAATTGTTAGTTTAAATTCTATTTTGAAGTGAGTTCAATCATTAATTGTGGTTTAATTTAAGAATTGTAGTTGCAAATGTAGTTCTATCATTGTGTTTCTCGCTTGCTCGAGAGAGAGATTTTAAAACTTAGATTATTGATTGATGGTTGATGTTTGCGTAATCAAGACACAACTTCCAATTTCAAGTGTCTATGATCGTACAATATAATATAACCCATCCGAAAGGGTTGGGGTCGAGCCCCAAGGAAGCGATTTCTGAGAATTAAGAGTTAATCGCGAATATGCTAGAGTTAACCATAGCTAAAAGCATTTTCGAGTAAAAACATAATAAATTAAGGGGTTGACACGAATGTCAATTATCAATGGGGGATTTGTAGTCAATTAACAACTAAAACAACGAAAATACAAAAATATGTGAATATAGGGAGACGGGATTCTTGGGATGTGATAGGAATATGGGATAAACTACACAATCGGGTAAATGCTATTGATAGTCAATTGTTGAACATTTGTGACTATGCTAGACTTTAGTGGGGGTAAATTCTCTCTCGAGCAACTTACCCCGAATCAACTCGGTTTCTCTCGAACACCAAGTTGCCGCAATTAAGCACAACCTCCGTCTTAGCCCATTCACTCTCTCGAGCTGAATGTGTGGGAAAAGGCCTAGGATTCACTCTCTCGAGCTGAACCCACGACGACCCAATAACCACCAGCTATCGATTTAGTAGTCTTAGTTTTAAAACCTCTCACTCGAGCAAGACAAAAACACTAAGATGAAATCGTATTTGCAACTACAATCCCATTAAGTTCAAACAAAACTACTAAATGAAATCACATTTCAAATAGACTAACAATAAGCAATACCCAATAGGAAATTTAACCCATATTCACAAAATCACACCCCAAGAATTGGGGTTTTAGCTAGACATAGAGAAAAGGAAGAAAATGATACCAAATCGAAGTAACATCAACTGGGTATGATTTATATTCACTTCTAACGAGTCTAGGATGAAAAATCTTCAACATCCACTTCAAATTTCTTGGAATTGGAAGTCTTCAATTCTTCAAAAGCTAAGCAAAAAATGTTCTCTACTTGAAACTTAGAAAATAAAATGTTGTCTCTGAAATTGCATACTAAGATAAAAATTCAAACTAGTATTTATAGTTGATAATAAAGTGTGCTGCGAAGGATCAATCGGCGCAGTTAGTCGGGATAGCCGATGAACTCAGCGATCCACCCTTTGGTCTGCTTCATCGCCTTTCAACTTTTGCCTTCAGCATCTTCGCATTCTGGATCATTGGGCGATATAGTACTGCTTCGCGGAACTGTTCGGTGACGCGCCGAATGCTCCTTTTCATCACCGACTTGATCTTTTCCTTCATGGCTCAGCACATTGGAACATTATTAAGGCCATTCGGTGACTTGCCGAATGCATTAGGCGATCCTCAGGCCTTCTTTTCTTCGTCTTTTAAGCTGTTTTGTTCCTTTTTGCCAAGTAGTGTCCATGCTTTCCCTCAAACACCAAATACCTGAAACTTAAGGATTTGCATAAGTTATTGTGACAAAATATGCATTTGAGGACACTAATTCTATTAAAATGAATCCCTAAATGAGTCCGAATTGTGGACTCATCAACACCCACAACTTAAACTTTTGCTTGTCCTTAAGTAAAACTTAAGTTCGGTAGTTCAAAAAGGACGTCTCGAACAGTGCTACACAAGATTCAATCATGAATGCACACATAAGACTCAATTTACTAATGCGAAGATCAAATGTGCACTCAAAGTTTCAAGTTGTGACACACCATTATCAAAGAATCTCAAGCTCACCATACTTGCTTCAAATGCAAGTTCAAACTCAACTAAAGTGTTCAAATGCCCTGACACAAAGAATGATTCCATATTACACACAATGGTTCAATAATTAAAAGTTCTGGAGTCAAATGTAACGCTCACACTCACAAAGAAGAACACGATGCATGCTTTCACCCATAGGTTTGCCCGTATTTTTAAATAGACAATTGTTTCAGCTCACTCAAGATTAAAAAGGTATTTGCAAGGCCTGTAATGGGGCAGAGTGCAAAGGTATGGTCATTTAGGCCTAGTGACTTTCATCCTTATGAGATGTGGTGCTCACAACACTTTCTTTCCTCTTCTTTCATCATTTTCTTTAGTGCTCATAAGTCATCCCATTATTCACTTTCCATGGATTGTTCGAAAACCCCATTTCTTTTGTACTTTATTCCATGACTTTTTCTTTTTCATTCTTTTCTTTTCTCTTCTCTGTCTCTTTTATTTTTATATGGAGGGGTTCCATTTTCTCAAAACCATAGGTTAAAGGAGACTTTTCTTGCACTTCTTGACTTTCCTTCTCTTTTCACCACACCTCCAACTTAGGCTTTTGGCCTAAGTTGGCTATTCAATCGATCCACAAATCAAGAGGATTATAGGTAGTGGATTAAGGGAGGTCATGTTTTCATCAAGTTTCTTTCAAAGAAGGATAAGGCTCAAGAGGTGTTCAAAAGAGGTTAACACACTCACACGGTAGGCCACAAAAGAGGTATATGTCAAATTGTCTCACACTCTTCGAAGTTGCCTAAGATCATATTAAGAAATAGCCTTACTTAGTCGACCGAACCAACAGGGCAAATTCAAGGTGTTATCATCCATGGTTCATAGTAAGCTCATCACACAAGACATTTACACCTAGGTCAAACAAGACTCCACACTTTCGCTAGTGTGCAACGATCATCACAAGAGACTCGATTCGATAATTGGCTAGTCATAACGAGATGGAAAGAGTTCACATATTGTCTATGCAACTTCATTTGGCCTCATCGTAGCCGCACATTTATGTTTGTTCGATTATTAGCACTATTCAAGTCATCGGTATTGATCAAAGCTGATACTGAAATTTGCAAAAGAACAACCACATTCAACACATACAAGAGGTGGCAATTGGGCCGAAATAGATAAACAAAACAGATATGCACAAATTTGGGCCTCACCCCACCACAAATGAAAAACATTTTTCCGCAAATGTAAATAAACATATCCAAAAGTGAAAATAAAGAAAAGACAAAGAGGGAGGTAAAGAGGGGATCCGGTCTAAGCAGTCACTCCATTTGTCTGGGCATCAGTGCCTGGTGTATCGCTCTGGACTTGATCTCAGTACCCGGAGTCACCTCAGAAGAGACAGCTCCACTAGAGACAGCAAATGGTGTATTTACCAGGGAAGCCTGCACAACCGCATCTATCATGGCTGTTTCAGTCTCAGTCAGGTTCTCATCTGCAGCTCCTTCAGTCTCCTAAATCATCTCTTCATCAGTCTCTTCCTCTGACTCAGGATCGGCTGCCTGCTCCATTCTATCCTTATGTCCGGCGATGGTTAAAGGCATCTCGGGCACATCTAGAATCTCCACTGTTCCAAAGACCATGGACATATCGGTGGACTTCAGGTAGTCCACATCTTTCCTCAGCCCAGCAATGGCAGTTTTTAAAGTCGTCACCTCCTCGGTGGCTCCTTGACCATGCTCACACACCACTATCCTTTCCACAAGGGTATTAATTGCAGCGCTAAATGGTGTCACATCATCAGTCAAAGTAGCCTGAATCATGTCAGGAATGGAGATTTCAAGCCTGGCTGCCCAACGATCTGCAGAATAGGCAAGTTGTCCCATTCGAAGTAATGACGCCTGGTTGATCGGAGTCTGGGAGACAATAGTAGCAACAGGTCTAGGAGGTAGTACAATAACAGAAGATTTAGGGACATCATAAGATACATCACAAGGAGCATGGGCCGGAGTAGGCAAAGATGCCTCTGCAGGTGATAAGTCTATGTCTACAACCGGGAAAGAATCCACCAGGGCTGCCTTCTTTTTCTGTTTAACTTGGTCCTTTAAATATTCTGCCTCAATCATCCAGATATCAGTAGAGGATATTGGAATCACTTCCACATCTTTCTTGGCATCTCTAGGTACCCGAGCTCGTCTGCACATCTCGATGATTAATACCGGAAATAAAGTGAGGTTTGGCGCTGCTTTGCATGCAGGAGAATCTCTGAAGCAATGATCATCCCCAAATATATCCTGGTTTTCTTTATGATGCAACCTAGACAGTCAGCCTTAGTAAGGCGAAGGATTGGCTCATTCTGGGATGGCATGATTGTGCTGCTGATAAAACTGAACCAGAATCTTACATCAACGTTCAAGTCTTTATTTTCAATTGGGGTCCCTTCTGCCAACCACTTCGGAGTACCATCTAAAATTAGTTGGTCTAACCACTTTTTCATCTCCTCCAGCTTCTCTGTTCTCATCAACTGCTGGCAGTGATCATTAATACTCGTGACATGCCAAAGACTGTGTTGATAGCATCACTTTCAAAAGTTACCTTCTTACCTCTGACAACCACGTAGTCGACTTCTTTGAAAGTTGTTGCTTGCTTCTTCCTCTGGGGTATCAATGCACTGAATGCACTGTAGAATTCTCTAACCCATCTTGGAATATTAGAACCACGGGGTTTGGTGAAGATTTGGAACTTGTGGTGTTTGAGGTAATCCATTATCTCTGAGTACCTGTCGATAATCCCATCTATGTACAAACGCTTTTCCTCAAGGATCGTCCTCAGCCCCTCAGTCTTTAATCTATTCATTGACTTGGGCGGAGGAACATATACCGGAGGTGCCAGTACCATTGCTTGTTCTGGGACTGGAGGAGTAGGGGTGGTAGGCTGCGGATTCCTGATCCTGGATGGATCATTCCTCTTTTTAGATCGTAACTCCACCCTCTATGCTAAGACAAGCTCATCATCCTCAGACTTTATAGTTTGAGGCTCCTGATGCTCATCCTCACCTTCAGATGGGGTGAGGTAAGTAGCATAAATGTCATCGCTGTCTGAGCTTGCTTCCGATAACTCAGATGCCTTGCCTTTACCTTTACCTTTCCCACCAGTTGTGGATAGTTTTATGGTTTTTCCCTTGGATGCAGTTGCATTCTCATTCAGTGTAATTCCCTTTGATTTCCCTTGGAGTGGCATGTTTCTCCCAGCAACTTTAGACCTAGCCATGTCTGCAATCATAGTTGGAAAATTTAGATATACTTAATCAATTTCATAGAGAAGCAGTTGCAGAAGGACTCACCGAGTTACTCGGCGAGTCGCCAAATCGCCTTGGCGAGCTGAATCGAGCTTGGTGAAAGAGTTGGTTCAAATATTTTGGCAAGTTGGCGAAGGGAAAAACCTTTTGGCGAATCGTTGATCCCATTCAGCGAGCAAGGGATAGTTCGCCGAAAGTTACAGTGCATTAAAGGTTCAGGGATGCAAACAAAAAGAAATCAAAATTACCTTCGGTGAGTCACCAAGTGCTTTCGGCGACCTCAGGTTTCTTGCCGAAAGTTACAAACTTCAACTAATCATTTAGAATGAAATTAAAGGAAATATTGGGACATTAGGTGAACTGCCGAGTGGTTTAGCGAGCTCGACCGAGCTCGCCAAACGACCCAACGTGCCTACCTTCAACCCCGCAACCCCCAAAAATAAAATCAAAGCATGCACTAGTTCAAATAAGCTTAGACCCATAACACTCATCACCCCAGGATACTCAGACTTCTCTCGGTTTTACCAAACTAAACAACATACAAGCACAAACACACAAAATTTAATCATTTCAACGCACAAGCATACGAGATTTCAAAAATCAAGACGAAATAGGCAAGATTCTCAAATTAAAATAGGAGTTTTAACAATATAATCTTATCAGAGAGGCCAAGCACATGACAATATGATAATATCATTTACATAAGAGAACAAATTACTAAAGCCTAAGTTCGGGGTTCGGAAGACCAATCTTTATGCCATTTAAAGTACTTTGAAATGCTAGGCGGCAATGAAATCCAACTTCGAGCATAGATCAACACTAATAATAATATAAAAACGCAAGAAATATAGAAACTAGAGTGCGGGTGTGACTTTGGGCAAATAAAAAGTGAGGGAAAGTGAAAGGGTTTGAAATTTAAATCCTTGGCTCTCTTTAAGACCGTCCAGTTTTTTGCCCACTTGGTGATATTATCCGTGTTCGCCGAGCTACTTGGCGACACGCTGAGTGGTCAATTATCTCACCGAGTTTTACAGGACTTCCAATTTACGTAGGGATCCAAACGGCAGACTTTGTCGCGATCATCGACCAGGTTGGCGACTCGCCAAGTTGTTCCTGGGATCGCTGAGTTTTACAGGCTCCAAGTTAAAATTACTTTGAGCCAAATAGAGGACCAAGTCGAACACGCCAACCAATTTGGCGATTCGTCGACTGGACTATTTATTTTCCAATTTTGCACTTTTCAAACACTTTCCACATTCAAACCTGCACAATCAACACACCATTGTTTCTAAAATAACAATTTAAAGCGATAAAACCTTGGCTTGCCTCCCAAGAAGCGCCTTAGTTAACTTTGTGGCATGACTTCCCCACTTAGTCTTGATTCGTGGGGTAGAGACGAGACAACACATGACCTATTTGGGTTTCCAGCAGCTGAATAGTTATGAAATAGGAAGCAGTTATCTCATTCAGCAGTAATACATTCTCTTTTATCTCATTCAACACCTTGTCGTGACCTTCGACTTTATGGAGAATGAGTGAGAGTGTTTCCGCTATTCGCCCACCCTCATTCACATTAGGCTTCACACGCTCATGAGGGGGAATGTACCGATCTTCATTTTTGTCCGGTGCTCCCAATTCCACTATCTTCTTGGTCACTAGATCCACCTGGGTCAACAATATGGCCAAAATATGGTTCTTCTCAGTATCTCTGTTGGTCATGGCTAGGTTATCAAGGAGCTGGGCTGCTAATGCGTAGGGCAGTCATAAGAGACCCCCCAGAAATATTTGGTCATCCCTTCTTCTATTTTTTGGGAAAAGGCTTTTGTAGAAGCAGTCTAATAACACATTTTCTAGGATTCCATGAGTTGGGTGCTGGAGGAAGATTGACTTAAATTTCAGCCACAACTCATGGATTGACTCCCTCTCCAATTGTCTGAAACTTAGGATGCCATCCCTAAGAGACATCATTCTCAGAGGAGATGAGTCTGTTTGGTTACCAATGCTATCAGACATGCTCCATTGACCTACTCAAAACAAATATCAGACATGCTCCATTGACCTACTCAAAACAAACAAGCCAAACACAACTAAAAATTAAGTAAGTAAACTACGACTAACAAAAGCAAAATTTGACTCAACTTGAAATTCTTGAGTAACACCACTCCCCGGCAGTGGCGCCATTTTGATGTTTGCGTAATCAAGACACAACTTCCAATTCAAGTGTCTACGATCGTACAATAGTAATATAACCCAACCGAATGGGTTCGGGTCGAGTCCCAATGGAGTGGTTTCTGAGAATTAAGAGTTAAGTGTGAATATGCTAGAGTTAAACATAACTAAAAACATTTTCGAGTAAAAACATAATAAATTAAGGGGTTGACACGAATATCAATTATCAATGAGGGGTTTGTAGTCGACTAACAACTAAAACAGCAAAAATACAAAAAATATGTGAATATAGGGAGACGGGATTCTTGGGATGTGATAGGAATTTGGGATAAAATACACAATCGGGTAAATGCTATTGATAGTCAATTGCTGAACATTTGTGACTAGGCAAGACTTTAGTGGGGGTAAATTCTCTCTCGAGCAACTTACCCCGAATTAACTCGGTTTCTCTCGAACACCGAGTTGCCGCAATTAAGCACTGCCTCTTCCATAGCCCATTCACTCTCTTGAGCTGAATGTGTGGGAAAAGACCTAGGATTCACTCTCTCGAGCTGAACCCACGACGACCCAATAACCACCGGCTATCGATTTAGTAGTCTTAGTTTTAAAACCTCTCTCTCGAGTAAGCCAAAAATACTAAGATGAAATCATATTTGCAACTACAATCTCATTAAGTTCAAACACAACTACTAAACAAAATCACATTTAAACTACAAATAGACTAACAATAAGCAATACCCAATAGGAAATTTAACCCATATTCACAAAATCACACCCCAAGAATTGGGTTGTCATGGGTTCAGCTCAAGAGAGTAAATCCTAAACCCTTTTCCACTCATTCAGCTCGAGAGAGTGAATGGACTAAAGTGTAGGTTGTTCTTATTTTGCATGTTTGTTGATGTTCAAGAGAAATTGACTTGATTCAGGGTAAATTGTTCGATAGAAAGTTTACCTCCTCTATAGTCTAGCTTACTCACTAATATTTAGCTATTTTATAATAGGTGCAATTACCCATTTGTCTATATTAGCCTATAATCAAATCACATCCCAAGAACCCATCTCATTCTTGATACTTCGTATTGATTTCCGCTGTTTGTAGTTGACAATTTCAAATCAAAACCCCCCATTTGACATTCGTGTAACCCCCTAATTTGAATGATGTTTTTATTTGATAAATTCTATTCCTATGACTAATTTTACCATATTCACAGTTTCCTATTGAATCTTAAACACATACCGCTCCCTGTGGGATTCTACCCCAACTCATTTAGTTGGGTTTTATACTGACTAACGATCGTTGACACTTAGAATTGGATGAAATGTCTTTGAAATGTTAATCAGGCGCCCAAGTAGGCTAGGTTTTATTAATTGAGTAGTTATAAATCTGTGCTCACTGCGTGGTATATTGTTAATCAATGGTAGAATTCATGTGTAGGCCTTCGTGCATAGAATAAGGGATGATTACACATGTGATCCTAGTTGTTATGTAGGATGTGTACCGTAGGGGGAAACCCCGCCCTGTGAGTTAGGTTTAGGCGATGGTTGAGCTCTGTTTGTGTGATCTAAACTTGTTAATGGCTTCGTTATATGCATACATGTATGGAATTGAGATTTATGAGTCGAGCCTAAGGAAAAAACTAAAATTTGTACAATTGCATGCCATAAACCTAATACTTGATTATGTTATTATAAGCATGTTCGTTATGGATGTGATTGTGAATGTGATTGCACTGATGGGATCAGGTGTCACGTACCGACACACTAACATGCATTGGATTGGATGTCACGTACCGACACACTAACATGCATTGGATCGGGTGTCACATACCGACACACATACATACATTGTATCGGGTGTCACGTACCGACACACATACATACATTGGATCGGGTGGCACGTACCAACACACATACTTGCATTGGATCGGGTGTCACATTCCGACACACTAACAATTTTTGTATGGGTTCCATGAGTAAACTGGTTGTATCTCGTTGTTGAATGAACCGGGGAGGATGAAGCCCAAATCGGGACGTGATACGGTGAGTGGGGACAAGGGTCCAAGAGTTGCTATTGGTCAGGTAGAAGGATGTTTGTGTTCTTAGAGGTTGAGAAGTGGGGGTAGTATTTGTGATGTAAATAACTAGGTAGATCCTACCTTGGGAAATGGATTAGTAATTAACAGTTAATAAGCCTTGATATAATGTACTATGGGTCAACGGTTGAGTGGCATGTGGAAGAAGCAACGGTATTTTGTGAGTGGTTGGTCGGAGTGTTTATAATGGTATTTGGGGACTCTTCTATGAGTTGGAGTGGTTAAACTATGATCAAGAACCAAGTGAGTAGGTTGATGGAGACGGAAGTTAGAGTTGAAGGTACTAGGTGATTTGAGGTGTCCGGGAATGGTAAAAGTGGAGGAACGAAAAGTTTTATTGCACATTATTGCTGGTTGATTTCTTATATTATGTGGTGGGCGTTGGATTGACCGGTGATGCCTACCATTATGTGTGGTTTGTACTGATACTACTCTCGCTATGCCATTTTGGCATAGTCTGGATGCAGGGTCGGTGGTGTTTCATAGGTGAAGACGAAGATAATCTCCAACTGCTTCTATTTTTCCTTCTGCATGATGGGAGTTGTGTCTTTTGTTATTGCGTTCGTATCTTGTAATCTTAGAAGCTCTTGTGCATGTTTAGACTTGATCCCAGTGGGTGTTAATTACTTTACAAGTCTTAACTTTGAAATGTATTTAGCAGTCCTTGCTTTATAAAAGCTTGAAATTTCATTTATCACAATTTTTCTTTAATCTTCCGCATGTTTTAAATCGTTGAGAATTGAGGGTTCTCCTTCTTAGGTGTTAGAGTAGGTGCCCGCATGGCCCGGTGGGTTGGGGTCGTTGCAGAATGTATAGTAATTTAGACTAAGAAACACAAAAAACACAATAATAATTAGTATGTCTTATTATCAGATATATCGTGTGCTATCAAATTAAAGATAAAAGCGCATAACATATGTACATATTCGATTATAAATTATTATTTAAAAAAAAAAAAGATAATCAGAAACATAATAACGCGGTTTAAAATTAGATTATAAAGCAGTAATACTTGAAAAAAATATAAAAAATTCAATATATAATACATATATATTACCTATCTACATTATAATTTTTCTACAAAGAGTGTCATTTTTTTTATTGCCTTTAAAGGTTCAACAATTTGAAATAATCAAACAAGGAAATGTCAGTACTATTCATTTTTCCTATGTAACCTAAGGAATAAAAAAATTTCAAGCCATGAGTCATATTGATGTTTCACTAAGCTTCTATATATATTCAAAAGTTTTAAAAATTTCTATAATTTCTTGTTTGATTCTTTTTCTTGTTCCTAATACATTAAATTATAATTTAGGGTGAGAGTACTCAAGCATAGTATTTTTATCTGCTGATATTGAAATATGTGAATGTACATCTCATCTAAAAATATTAACTTTTAGATAAGACACACTTTTATTTACTTAATTATAAGTTATGATACTGCTTAGTTTGAGAAAAGATATAAGTATATTCAAAAAATATCTGTTGAATTAATTTAATTTGGCGAAATAGACATGAATGCTCTAACAACTATCATAACCTTTTCACAAACCTTAATAAATAACAAGAACAAAATCTTGTAAAAAAATAACCATTCATAGTAAAATGACAACGTCCGTTCACTTTGAATAATCAATATTAATTTCCTTGTATAGTTTGAAATATATTTCCCACTATTCATAATAATTAAAATGTAACGACATGTTCCCATCGTTATGGAAAAGCCAATGGAGAAAGAATTTGGGCCAGAAAACTTTTGAGTACTGACTTGGGAATTCCTAGCCTAGTCTACATTTGGATGAAATCTAAGTCAGGTGAGGTCTAGGGAAATCTGGTAATTAATGAGAGATCTAATAATGAATTTGATTACATGAGTGGATAGTCAAGACGTTAGGGGACTTTCCAAAATCAAATTCGGGCGAGAAGAACTCCTGAAACTTATCTTAGCGTGAACATGTAGTTTTTGAATGTCAATGGTTGAGGGTGTGTTGTGAAATGGGGGTTTGGAACTCAAATTCTGAGGTTCTGTCTCTGTGCAAGCCTCCAGGGCGGGGCCTTTATGGTGGGATGGTGTCCGCCGTAGCAGCCCAGTCGTGAATTAAGTCGAGATTAAAACCCAAAAACGTTATTTTTCTGCTAGTTTTGTTCTTGAGAGCTAAGAGATGACCCACGGTTATTTTTTGAAGGTTTTCCACCTCTTCCAACACTAAAGGTAAGGTTTTTACTCCCCTAATCCATTTTTCAATCCGTAGAATGTAGATTCTAGGGTAATTATCCTTGGGGGAAGGTTTTGATTTGTAATTAATGGTGGAAAAAGCCCTAAGTTGGGTGTTGGGATCATGGGTTTTGCCTAGGGTTGATAATGTTGATTGTAATCCGGGTAATTTGGACTCGTTTATTGATCCTTGCATTAAATTGTTGTTTCTAGACCACGAACAAGCAGAAAGAATCTGGAAAGGGAAGATTCAAGTGCCTTATGGGGATTCAAGCTTTGTTTCGAAGTTGGTGATGGTTTGATTTCATGTTTGTGTTATGTATATTAGTAATTGCTTCATTATAATGCATGCATGTATGTGAATGAAGTATTATTGATCAAACCTAATGTAAATGAGTATGAATGAACCATTGTATGCCATGAATAGACATTTGATTGTATGATTATGAGAATGTACATTATGAGTGTTATTGTGATTGTGGTTATGTTGATTGGATCGGGTGTCACGTTCCGACACATACATTGGATCAGGTGTCACATTATGACACACTAATTGGAATCATGTGTCACATTCCGACACATACATTAGATAGGGTGACACCGGATTTCAAAGGTGAGCTAGTTCTTTAAGGCTGCCATGGAGTCCATTTTTCTTATTCTATTCTTTTCGGACTTAGACATGTTTTAGTAGTTTTCTTATGTTTTGTTGGGGTTGTACCCCTTTTCCTTAGAGTTTTTGAACTTTAGATGTTTGTGCACAATGACTTTCAGGTTGTGGGGGTTATTTTCTGCAATAGTTCATTAGTTGTTTGTTAAGACTTTTGGAGTTGATGGGAACTCCATATTAATTATTTAGTTATTTAAACCTGCTTCCCTAGCTTTAAATGTTTAGTTTTGGTTAAGTTGCTCTATTGGGTTATAGTTATGGTTCTCCCACAAGAGGGTTAGTGTGGGTGCCACTCACGACGGTCTGGGTCGTGACAAAGTTGGTATCAGAGCCCTAGGTTCGTTGGTCTCATTATACCAAAACGAGTCTAGTAGGATCTTGTGGAATGGTACAGAGACGTCTGTACTTTTCTTCGAGAGGCTATAGGACTTTAGTAAATCTCTTTGTCTTCTTCTCTTTTCGTGTTATTACTTGATTCCAATTGGTATCTGGTGATCCCAATTGGTATCTGGTGATCCCAATTGGTATCTGGTGATCCCAATTGGTATCTTTCCTCCTTCATTCTGCATGGGTACTGAATCTGAAGATTCTTATGATTTGTTTTGTTGATTGTCATGAGTTGCTTCATAATATGGATAAGGTAGAGTGATTTGGTGTTGAGCTTATGATATACCATTTCAAGAGAGACGCCAAAATGTGGTGGTGGTCTCATGTTGAGTGTTGACTAGTAAATGCACTACTCATGACTTGGGAAATATTTTATAGCTTTCTCTATGGAGAAGTATATACCCTGAACTTTGAAAAATAAGAGGAGAGATGAGTTCCTAAATAGATTTGTTGCACCCTATAAGGCCAAATTTCATGTTTTATTCCAATTATGGTACTCCACCTTGCTTCACTCTAAAAGAGAAAATATGTTGCTTTGTGAGGGGATTAAGGCAAGATTTACAGATTCAAGCTTATAGGTGACAACATTCAAGAAGTTTTGTAAGGCATGGCTAGATAATGAACACCATTACTTTGGAAAATGCATTAAGTGTTGTTTTCATAACATGTATGGGTCGCTTAGTAAATGATGGAATTATGTTGCGATGATTGAGGTTAGAATCTCTACTACAATTTCCTAGATTGAGTGTATATCAAAGAGGGTCATGATACGACTACTCCAATAGCAGCGATGCTTACTTGGTTAAGTTATTAAGTGTGTTACAATGGTGGAGAACCTGGAAATATGAGGAGATATTGTCCACATCCGCGCATGATGGACCCCGTGCATCAGTAGACTAGAGTAGTTGTACCCACGGGCAATGGTAATAATGGTAGAGGACGTCCATAAGGTGGGTGAGGAGGGAATCAGCGAGGTCGGGGAAATGGTAATGCAGGTAGAGGGGCAATGCAGCCAGGCAAGGAGATTGTCCTTTAAGATGATAGTGCTCAGTTTTATTCCTTTCTAGCAAGACCGAGGTGGAGACATATGATGATGTGATCACAAGTACTATCCTTGACTATGACCGGATGGCTAATGTGTTGTTTGATCCGGGTTCTACTTTTTCACATGTGTCAGTTCAGTTGGGATTTGATGTGGTTTGTGATGTACTTGATGCCCCCATCCATGTTTTACTTGGAGAGTAATTCATAGTCACCCATGTATATCGTGTTTTTCCTATTATGTTTATGGGTTTTCAGACTTAGGCTGATTTGGTTATTGTGGATATGATTGACTTTGATATAATCTTCGGTATGACTTGGTTGTCCCCTATTATGTTGTGCTTAATTGTGATGCTAAGTCAATAACTCTTGAGATCCTGAGTAAGTAAAGGTTAGAGTGGGAAGGGGTGTACAAGCCTAAGCTAGCTAAGGTCATATCTTTCGTGTAGGCTAGGAAACTGGTGGGGCAGGGGTGTTCAGCGTATTTTGCTCATATTTGGGATGTTGAAGTTGAGTCTCCCTCTATTGAGTCTATTCCTATTGTGTCTAAATTCAATGAAGTATTTCCTATCGATTTGTCTGGTATGCCTCCGGATAGAGATATAAATTTCTGCATTGACTTGGAACCTGGCACTCGCCCCATTCCATTTCTCTTAATTGCATGGCTCCGGCAGAATTGAGAGAGCTTAAATCTCAAATCCAGGAGCTTCTTGATAAAAGTTTCATCCATCCTAGTGCTTCCCTGTGGAGTGCTCCTGTCTTGTTTGTTAAGAAGAATGATGGTAGTATGAGGACTGGTGATTTTATCTTAATCCATAAAGGAGTAGATTGATATCAGAATGACAAGCTTATGGATAAATAAAGTCCCATTGAGTATACTTGGGTGAAGGTAATTGAAGATTTTAGTAAGAAAGTGCTTATAAAATTAGTTTAGTCCTTTGAATTTTATGGGTATACCTGAGTTTGAGGTGTCATGTCAATGAAAATGATGACTTCGTAGTGATAGCCAAGGGTAACTGAGCATAATGGTAATAAGAGTTCGTGATGGGTTGTGATGGGATGAAACTATATAATAAGATTGTTGGTTAAGCAAATTTTGTATAGTATTTACAGCTTGCGAGTATCTAAGGTTGTTGTTTTCTAATATTTGGTAAGTAACGTGGTTGTATGGACAATTTTAAGAGATGGTGGGACACCACTCGAATAGAATTTAAAAGAGCTAGAGTCATAATGAAGAAAACAAATAGTGGGATGTAGTAAAGCCTTTAGTGAGAGGCGAGAGAAAGAATAATTAATTTGATTGCAAAGGCTAAGGAGCTACCTTTCGAATGGACTGAAAAATGGGAGGAGAGCTTTCAAGAGCTCAAGACTCTTTTAACTACAATACCTATTTTGGCACTACCGGTGGAAGGTAAAGATTTCATTATTTATTGTGATGCTTCACATTCGGGTTTGGGTGTTGTGTTGATGCAGGATAAGAATGTCATAACTTATGCATTGCGGCAGTTGAAGGTGCATGAGCGAAATTACCCGACACATGATTTGGAGTTGGCAGCAGAAATATTTTCTCTTAAGATCTGGCGGCATTACCTTTATGGTGTCAAATGTGATGATAAGTGTTTTTTTTTGGTTTTTGAGTTTGGTAATGAGTACGATTGAATTTTTCGCGAAAGATATTGTAAGATCAATGGAGATGCGATCAATGATAATCGAAGATCCATGAATTGATAAAAATCTTCAAGGTACAAGCTAATATTGATAGATAAGGGGATTGTGTTATACGGTTGAATTTACAATTCAGATTTTTCATTGTAAGTCTACATTCGTGGTGATATATTTTGCCATGGTATGAATTTGCAAGGTGAAAAATGATCAATTGTATCAAGTATTGAGCATGTGAAAGGACTTACACCTGGTTTGAGTCATAAAGTTTATTACTTTTGATTTTTAAAGTACATAAGAAAGATTTTCATTTAAAAGTTTTGGTTTAGAGTAAGGTAAATGGTAGGAGTGTTTATGATGGTTGTTAGTATTGAGAGTTTTGGCTTCAGTGGAGTGATGTGAAGAGTATGTGGAGTCAACTAAATGGAAATGGCTAGTATCGACTCTTCGGAGGAAAACTTTTACTGTTATTCGATAAATTCTTATATGACCATCTATTTTATTTTGTACATGGTTGTGAGTATGATGCACCAGCTATACTCACGTGTGTTTTCAGTTTTGTGGGTGGATCCCTAGTGGTTGATCAGGTGTATCGATCCTGCAATGTTCTCTTGGTTGCGTGGGATGATTGGGAAGACTTGGTTAATTCAGATGACATATTTGATGTTGTCTTGGAAGTTTTTAAACTATTCCAGTGGTTTTACATGTACCACCTTGCTTATGAGAATTTATAGAAGACCTACCATGCATAATTATGGTTGTCCGACAATCTTAATATTCGTCTATTCGTCGAGGTCATGTATCAATTATGTGTGGTTTAATGTGGGGATCATTGGGTCCAATTCTACTGTTCTTAAGGGTAATCTACCATCACAATTACTAATCTAGCATTTCGATAGTGTTGTTAGAGGGTTTGTATGCTTGGACATATCCCTCGATGAGTATCTGATGTCTAAAGATCAAATTTTTATAACTTAAGTTCATGGAAATTTATGTTATGAGATGGAGATGTTGATAAGAACTATGATTTTATGGGTATTATGAGTTTTGTTGGTTGGTTCAGGTTCACCTCTAATTGTAGCGAATATTGATTTAGGATTTTATCATGGTTATGTGATAAAGGATTCGTCCTGATGATTTTGTCAAAGTCCTTGATAACATGTTGCAGACGTGTGTACGATCAACTTTGGTAGTTATTGGGAATATCTTTTGTTGTTAGTTAAGTTTACATACAACAATATTTGTCACTGGAGTATTGAGATGACCTCATTTGAGGCATTGTATGGGAGGATGTGTAGGTATTAAATTGGTTGGTTTGAGGCTGAAGGTGTGAAACATTTGGGGGTTGATTTGGTGAAAGATGCTCAACATAAGGTGAGAAACATCCAAGATAAGCTTCTAGCAGTCCAAAGTCGACGAAAAAAGTATGCATACTGTAAGGTAAAGGACATGAGAGACAAGTATCCCCAGTTATTCGACAATTCAGGTGCTACTCTACCCTTACTTTAGCCAGTTTTTCCTAGTTTGATCACCGAGGATGAGTGATGGGCAAATTGGTATCTATTGTAATGACATGTTCCCATCATTATGGAAAAGCCAATAGGGAAAGATATTCGGCCAGAAAACTTTTGAGTAGTGACTTGGGAATTCCTAGCGTAGTCTAAATTTGGATGAAATCTTAGTCAGGTGAGGTCTAGGTAAATCTGGTAATGAATGAGATATCTAATAATGAATTTGATTACATGAGTGGATACCCAAGACGATAGGGGGGCCGTACGACTTTACAGAATTGAATTAGGGTGAGTAGAACTCCCAAAACAGATCATAGCGTGAACAGATAGTTTTTAAACGTCAATGGTTGAGGGTGTGGTGTGAAATGGGGGTTTGGAACTCAAATTCCGAGGTTCTGTCTCCGTTCAAGCCTCCAGGGCAGGATTAATCTTGCTAGGGCGGGCCGCTGTGAAGGGATGGGGTCCACCGTAGCGGCCCAGTCGCGAATTAAGTCGGGATTAAAACCCAAAAACGTTATGTTTCTACTAGTTTCGTTCTTGAGAGCTAAGAGATGGCCTATGATTATTTCTTGAAGGTTTTTCCACCTCTTCCAACACTAAAGGTAAGGTTTTTACTCCCCTAATCCATTTTTCGATCCGTAGAACGTAGATTCTTGGGTAATTATCCTTGGAGGAAGGTTTTGATCTGTAATTAATGGTGGAAAAATCCCTAAGTTGGGCGTTGGGATCATGGGTTTTGCCTAGGGTTGAAAATGTTGATTGTAATCTGGGTAATTTGGACTCATTTATTGATCCTTGCATTAAATTGTTGTTTCTAGACCACGAACAAGCGGAAAAAATCCTGAAAGGGAAGATTCAAGTTCCTTAGGGGGATTTAAGCTAGATTTCGATGTAGGTGATGGTTTGAATTCATGTTTGTGTGATTTATATTAGTAATTGTTTCATTGTAATGCATGTATGAATGTGAATGAAACACTATTGATCAAACCTAATGTAAATGAGTATGAATGAATCATTGTATTCCATGAATTAACAGTTGATTGTATGATTATAATAATGTACATTATGAGTGTGATTGTGATTGTGGCTATTTTGATTGGATCGGGTGTCACGTTCTGACACATACATTGGATCGGGTGTCACGTTCTGACTCACTAATTGGGATCAGGTGTCACGTTTCTTCACGCTAACAGTTTGGGTATGGGTTCCATGAGCGGACCACTGTGTTGGCATATCTAATTGTTATTGAGAATGTGGAATTGTACATTGCTCCTGAAATGATAACTGTATATATATTCTGTATATGTGTGTTTACTATGTTGTAACTGCTTATATATATTATACTTACTGGAATAGCCGCGTGATCCTACCAGTACACTGTGGTTGTGTACTGATATTGCACTTACTCATTTTTGGTTTACTATTGGGGATCTTTAGGCGGCTATTGATAGAGCTCATCTAGGAGATCAGTGATCGAGATTAGATTTCAAGGGTGAGTCAGCCATGGAGTTCTTCATTTTGCTTACTCCATTCTTTTCGGACTTAGACATGTTTTAGTAGTTTGCTTATGTTTGGTTGGGGTTGTACCCCTTTTCCTTAGACTTGTTGAACTTTAGATGTTTTGGTACAATGACTTTCAGGTTCTAGGGGTTGTTTTCCGCAATAGTTCATTAGTTGTTTGTTAAGACTTTTGAAGTTTATGGGAACTCCGTATTAATTATTTAGTAATTTAAACCTGCTTCCATAGCTTTAAATGTTTAGTTTTGGTTAAGTTGCTCAATTGGGTTATAGTTATGGTTCTCCCACCGGAGGGTTAATGTGGGTGCCACTCACGATGGTCTAGGTCGTGACATATAATTTCACCTCTTCACGCTCATTACAAATTTTTAATCCTTCAAACTCATTCTTAAACATACGTATACTTATGAAATGCAATGTAGTGTAGTTAAAAGGTACTTTCTTAATGGTTTTTGACAAATTATTAGGCGCAATAGTCATGTTCTTCATGCCTCCAACCACTTCATCTGTCCACATAAAATCTTACAACTTAACCTTATAACTTTTCGTCCTGGCCTATTATTTTCTTTTCTTCTTTACTATTCTATTCTACATACATACACTCTCTCATGTTCTTCCACTCTCTAATTGTTTGAGTTTGCTATTTCGAATTGCAAGTTAGCTATACCATCAACATTCTTGATTATTGAAGCCTGAATTATTTTTGAGTTGATGGTTACGATTTATGCATATTGGGTTTTAGTTCAGGTATGAGGTGAAAAAGAATAAAACTCTATAATGTATTAATGCTAGTGTCATGACCCGATTCTACACCCTGGACCTGGATGGCACTCGAGAATCATTTATGCTCCCCAAGCAAACCCTCATCCTGACTAACTACAAGTGGAAGACTAACTCAAGCATACAAAGCTTGAAACTGAATAAAATTCATTGAACTCAATTACAAAATCTTTAACTCAAAAGATTAACTCTGCATAAAATAATATATTCAACTCGCCAGAAATAGGCAACTCATGTCATTAAAACATTTAACAAAATAAATGAAACAGACTTCTCAAACTCTACTATCTATCTATGAAGCCTCTAACTGAAAAAGATGTAAGTCATGACAAGACCCACGACATCCTGACAAAACTGAAAAGTAAATGACATCCTCCGGTATCAAGGAGGCTCACCATAGCTAACTAGAACTGCAAGTGGTATCAACGAAACGCCTGTTGATGATCCTGAATACGTGTATCTGCATCATGAAATGATGCAGGCCAAATGGCTCAGTACATGGAATGTACGAGCATGTAAGGGGAATTCTAAAGCATAAACACAAGCTTGAACGTGATAAAAAGGAATCATACTCACTCAACTAAACTCAACTCAACTCAATGAAACATAGTTCAAATCGATACAAGAGACTCAACTCTGATGAAATAGGGCTCAACTCAACAACAAGATACTCAACCCTGGATACTCAACTCAAGATAAAGCAACAATAAAAAATGCAATATATGGAAAGATTTTAAAACAGTAGATAGCAACTCAATGTATTGAAGAATACAATAACAACTCAATTTGTATATAAAAATATACTATAACTCTGTGGGAGATTCTCTAATTGACAACCATCACTATGAGTTATGTGATGATACAACATCTCGCCCATGCTGCTAGAACTGTCCTATACTTTGTCGGAGTATAGAACCTCTCAACTAAGTGGATCCACTAGTCTATGCTAAATAGCATTAAGTAATCATCTAAAAAGTATGACCCTTTCTACCCACGTTGGCTACATGGTTTATGGGGGCTGTGAGTTGTCTGAACTCTCCCCTATATCGGTGCTCAATACTACTCCCTAAACATAACTAGCTCATATGTTTAAAAACATAACTCTTTCTGTATTTTGAGATTATTACTCAAAATTCTTTCTCCCAAGTTGGACTTATTTCTTACTTCTTATTTTTTCTTCTTACATCAACGGATTTAAAGAGACAAGAAAAATTAATTTTTAAATTTCTATTGAACTCAGTTTTTCAAGAGGAATGCAACTACTTATGTCAAGATTTCGGGGTAGTATTGCTTCCAAATTTTTTAAGAGAAAGAATTCATAGAGTGAATTATTTTTCCGGTTATCTATGGTAATTTTCAGATTCTTTATTTTTTTTTTGGTTACTTTTTCGTTCTTTTTTTTCCTCCCGTAAATCGAACAATTTTTGAAGCATCTATTTTCTTATGCAATTTTTTTGGGCATTGTTGGTTTTCCAGTTATTTTGGTGAAGTTTTGGATATGGCAATTTTTTACAAATTTTAATGATGATATCATGTCATTCCTTTTTTTTTCAAGATTTGTGTTTTTAAAATATAATATATGCCATTATTTTATTTATGTTTCAAGTTCTTAAGTAAATAAATTGAAATTAATATGTTGCCAGAGTAACCTCTATTGCATGAATTTTATTTACTTTGAAAATGTAAACATGTTTTATTTATGCGAAATAGTTATCCCAAAGGAAGATTATTTTGATCAGATTATTGATAGTCATGAATATGCGATACATTTAGTATGCATGCTAATAATGTGTCTGTCCAAAGAAAGGCATATTTTTAGTCCACTTTAGTAATCAATGTTTATGACTATATATAAGAGTACCACTTACAAGTTATTATTTCTGTTGAAAGACTAAATGATAGTGTTGTGCAAGGTATCTTGAGATGGATCCACTTTTATGTATATATCTGTGCGTTTGATAAATGTATTTTAAATTATTTTTTATTGTTACTTCCGTTTATTTAATTTACTTCGTTTCACATATACATGATTTATTTTGATTGATTAATTATGAGACTTATTTGTTTTATATTATAGTATCTGCTATATCTGCCAATATGAACAAAATTCCTTTGTCTAACGGCACAAACTTCAAGAAATTGAAAGAGCACATCGTGATTGTGCTTGGTTGCATGGATCTTGATTGTTTATTAAAATTTGATCGTCCAGCGGACTTGAACGAAACTAGCACTAACGAACAAAAGTTTGCATAAGAAAAGTGGGAGCGATCGAATCGCATGAGTTTAATGATGATGCAACATTCAATTCCAAAATGCTTAAGGGGTGATATAACAGGGAATTGAGATACCAAAGGTTTCTTAAAGGAAATCGTAGACCGATTTGCTGCTAACAAGAAGGTTGAAACAAGTACTATTCTTAATAAGATTGTTTCAATGCGATATAAGGGTAAAGTAAATATAAGGGAGTACATTTATGGAGATGTCTAATCTTATGACAAAACTCAGGGCCTTTAAGCTTGAGCTGTCTGATGACATTTTTGTGCACCTAGTTTTGATCTCTTTTCCATCACAATTTAGTCAATATAAAGTTTTATTTAATAATCATAAGGATGAATGGACTTTAAATAAACTTATAGCTCAATATGATCAAGAGGAGAATACACTCAAACAAGAGAGGATTGAAAGTGCTCATTCAACATCTACCTCTGGAACTAATGTCGTTTCACATAAGTGGAAAAATAGCAAGAATAAAGAAACTCCAGACAAAGGAACATTGGAGCCTAAGGATCAAAAGCCCTATTTCTTCTGTAAGAAACTTGGTTACATGAAGAAATAGTGTACCAAGTACGCAACTTGGCATGAAACAAACGATTGCCTAAGGAGTCGAGTGCTAATTGATGTTGAAAGATACATCTGTGTGGGCAATGGAAATAAGGCAGCTATGGAGGCTATTGGTGTCTTTGAAATTTTATTAGATACTGATTTTTATTTGAAATTTTATTAGTTACTGATTTTTATTTGCAATTAAAGAAAAAAAATTGTACCGTTATTTAGACGGAACTTAATTTCTATTTCATGTTTGGACAAATCTGTATATACTTATTCTATTCGAAATGAAAGTTGTAGTATTTCTTTAGATTGAAATTGAATTTATACTTGTGAAATGAAGAATTCAGAGTCGTCTTATGTCAATTGATCATATTAGTACAAATCCAATGATTACATATCTACTCACGAAAGGTTTGCCTCCGAAAGTGTTTCATTGGCATGTGGCTCATATAGGCGTTGTTAGATTTGATGATGAGTCGCTTTAGTGGGAGTTTGTCATTTTATTTATGATTTTGTCATATTAAAGTTTATTTTCTGTACAGATTAAAATTTTATGAAATTTATGAATTTCATGTGTTTATTGATAACTCTGAAAAATAAAGGTATGAACTTTCTATTGTGTTTATTACATAAGGTATAAGAAAGTGTTTTTCGACTATTAAAGTCATAAAGTAGGACTAGTTAGAAATAAACATGATTTAGATCATTTTACATGTAATTTATGTATTTGATCTATGTCATTGATATTGCTGATATTTATGACCATTGATGGGTTTAGTTACGAATATATGTTACAAAAATCGCTTTGATCCAATATTGATATTATCAATGAACCGGATTATTTTTGAGATATTTAAGTTGAAATAGCAAAAGTTTGTGCATAATAAAGTTTCATCTATGTATGATTCTTCATAAATGTATGTAGTCCAAGTGAGAGATAGTTAGTAATTTCTATTTCATGGACTCAAATATTAATATATTATACTTAGATATGTTATCATTAAAGTAACCCATTATATGATCTAATAAAGTATTAAAAAAATTGGCCTTAAAAGTAAATATATATTAATATGAGGTTAATTTAGATAACTTGAAACCCATAGACCTTTTCTTAAGTCTGATGGAAACTTATTGAAAAGGTACCATTTAAACCTGAAAAGGTACATATAAAAGTTGAAGTGTGTATTTCCAAAAGCAACGGGAAAAAGAAAACTCCAAGCATTTGAATTGAAGCTTGTGTATCCAAAAGTTGAAGAAAAATGAAAGCGCCCAAGTCTTTATTATACGAATTCACCCATTAAATTGCAAATTTTTGTCATAGATATGTCAATTTGTTTTCATAGATATATCATAGGTAACTTTAATTTCCACATAATTGTGAAAGATTTTCTTTGATCTCTCAAGATATTAATAGTTGTAGAAGAACTAGGTGCAATAGTTACGTTCTTCGTTATCGATGTTCTTATTTTCTCAAAAATTGATAAGGAAAGAGAGTAATTCCACATACAAAAAACAATGTCCAATAGGACATTGCTTTAATATATGTTGATTACAAAGCATGGGAAAGGGTGAAGTTGCATGCCCTTACTGGAGAAGGTTATTCACTCGTATTATCAAACTAAGGGAATAAGGGCTTGTAAGATGCTAACCACGAACTCCTTTGGCCTTCCCTCTCTTATCGATGGCCCCCCCAGTTTGATCAAGCAACTTACAAAAATCCCCAGGGCCTCTACCTTTCTAAGCAGAGTGATGGTAGCTATCCAACTACTCATGTAGTAGCTAATTGTGAAGTTGTAAAACCTAGGGTTGCAGCGACACAACACATATCTTAGTTCAATGAAGAAGCACATTTGGCTTTTGTAAATAACTTTAAATTCTTAGTCATCTTGGTGAGGTGAATCAAAATAGGGAACCGTCTCAGGAATGCAAAATAGGGGTCCCACACATTGACAATCCTAATGTTTCTTGTTTGGGATATTGAGTCTCAGCCTAATCATCATGCTACTATGAGATTAAATAATTCACGACCAGAGTTGATACCCAATTAGTCCATACTTATGGTACTGGCGAGGTACCCTAACCAACCATCTATGGGTATCCCCATACCTAGCAAGGCACCTGAGACAACCATTAGTATATACCAGACGTGATATCTGAGCCAACTGTAGGGATATCCTATACCAGGTGTGTACCTGAGCCAACCATAAAAAACTGACAGTCATGCACAATCACAAACAAAATGAAGAATACCACTTTAAATCACATGTCACATAACCGGTTCATTGCATGAGATTATCAATATGTTGTCATTACATATGTTTTCCTATGGTTTCCCAAATATACATATGCAAAATATAATGTTGTAAATGGTTATTACCACTCAATTAAAGGAAACCTAGTGCACCTAGGTGCAAAGCATTAGCTGATGAACCTTTCCTGTAACACCCCGTACCTGAAAATAGACCTCAATGCAAATTACCAGAAGATGCAGGTGCAACCCACGGTTTCCACCCACGGATCGTAGGGTGACTCACGGCCCATGTTGGTGGACCGTGGTTCGCATCTGCAACCTTCCCCAGAAAGCCCCAGAAAATTTATCTAAGGGTCAACCTACGCTAGGACCTACGGACTGTAGGTCAAACCACGATCCGTGGTCCAGGACCGTAGGTCAGACCCTCAGCTTCCATTTCCTAGCCACGATTGACGATTGACCAGTACAGAACTTCAGTCGATCGACGGTCCTGTCACGACCCGAGCCTACACCCTGGATGTGGCCGGCTCTCGTAGACCATTGTTGGTCCCCAAGCGAACCATCATCCTAGCTTACTACAAGCGGAAAACTTATTCAAGCATACAAAGCTTAAAAACTGAAATAAAAGTTCATAAAACTTAAATTCAAACTTTAACTCAAATGAAAACTCTGAATAATAAAAATAAACATATTCAACTCGCCATAAAATAGGTAACTTAAGTCTTTAAAATATTTAATAAAATAAATGAATAATACAAACTTCTCAACTATATTGACTATCTATGAAGCCTCTAATTGATAAAGATGGAAGTCGGGACAAGACCCACGACATCCTAACAACTGATATAACTGAAAGGTAAATGAATTCCTTCGAAAGCAAGGAGGCTCACCATAGCTAACTCAAACTCTTGGATGTATCACTGAAGCTCATGTTGATGATCCTGAATACATGTGTCTGCATCATGAAAAGATGCAGGCCAAATGGCTCAGTACGTGGAATGTACGAGCATGTAAGGGGAATTATAAAGCATAACATAAGCTTGAAAAGAATCTGAAAGAAACTGAAGAACTTACCTGGCTCAACTCAACTCAACATAAATGAACTCATTTCAATATAAAGTAGTTTAAAACAAGTGCAATATAAAGAAAAAGGAAAAATGTTTAAAACAGTATGTTAACTCATAATCATAATATCATAAAAGACATACCATGCTCCCTCTCAAAGTCTACTTGTGCAATGCATAAATGAAGTCCCATACCCCCATTCATACTAAGCAAAACCCCTTAAGGAACCATGCAAATACTGATGTGGGAGTTTCTCTAATCGACGACCATCGCATAAGATCTATTGTGATGATACATCGATCTTTCGCACACTGCCAACGCATTCTATACCCGGCCAAAGGTATAGGACCTGAATTACTAAGTGGATCCACTAGTCTATGCAAAAAGGATTCATCTAAAAAGTATGACTCTTTTCTACCCATGATGGCTACATGGTTTAAGGGGGCTGATAGTTGTATGAACTCTTCCCATCGGTGCTCAATACTAGTCCCAAAAATATTACATTATATTAGCTCTTTATGTTTAAAAACATATTTTTTCTGTGATTTGAGATTAGTGCTCAAAAACTTAGCTCAAAGGCTATCTTGGAAATCAAGGTTTCCTCTCTTGCTTTATTGAAAGCATTTACTCTTTAACTGAAAACTAGCTCAAAGGCTCTTTACTGAAAAACTAGCTCAAAGGCTCTTTACTGAAACTAGCTCAAAGGCTCTTTTGAAAATCTCAGTTTTCCGTTCTTATTTAAATGTGAAAACATTTTAAACTCTTTTGGGAATCCATAGTCCCCATATAATTTTGAAGAAATGAACTTCAACTTTACTCTTTACTGAACCCAAAACTTAAGTCTTAAAATAAAGTTAAAACATTTGTAAAAGACTTCTTAAAATATGGTTCATGCCGAATT
>JAJOOO010004251.1:0-56888 GCA_029582685.1 Solanum piurae | reverse complement strand
GAATACGGGCCCATCTCAAGTGATTCTTGAGTTGGGTTTCTTCTTCCGCTTCAATCCATCCGCCACACTGGTCCCCCATCTCCTTCATCACTTTATCAGTCCATAGATGTAACGGTAGTCCCAAAATTCGAACCCAAAACCAATCAAATTGTTTTTGGGCTTGAATAGTTCCCGTCGTCGGGGACCACCACTCCAACTCCAATAGATGGTTGCTCCTACTCCATCTCCCTGCAAGCACATTCTCAGCATCCCTTCTCGACTGAAATTCAAAAAGGAATTGGATCCCGTTCAAATCAAATACTTGTATATTATGGATGCCTCTCCATGTGTTTTGCGCCCATTTCCTAACATCGTTACGAGAAGGTATCTCATCGCAATCTGGGAAGCTGCCAACCAGACTTCTCCTCAAAGGATCCTTATCTCCATAGGTGCTGCTCTCTGGTGCTGATTGAAGTTCATTAGGGAGCCATCTGCTTTTTTGAAGAACTTCCTTATAACTTCCTTTTCCTTTTTGTCCATTCCTGGTTATTTCCCCCCCTAATTTGAAAAAGATTTTGTTATCCATCTCCCTCCTAAAAATTGATGAAAAGAAGAGAAAGTGCTTTAAGCGAAGACGGAGTGGGAGGTGAAAGCCCTTGTGGCCTGGATCGAACCACGAAAAGGTTGAAATTCTGAGATTTGTCGACTCCCGCGCCGGCGCCTGCCGCGCGTGACGTCTAAGTCTGAGAAGAAAAGGTGACGCGTGCGAGCGCGTGGGAGACTTTCTGGGGATGGGTCTTTATGGAGTTGAGTCGCGGATGTCTGGTAGAGGCTTTGGTGGAAAGAGATTGTCAGAAAAGGAAGAGGGAGGGAGGATTCCAGTGATCAAAAGGATCGCTGGTGGGTTTAAGGTTGGGAGATGATTTAAAAATTACATTGGGATTCGTGTCTGGGAGCCTTTCCTATGCAGTTTAATTTTTACAGCAGCTCTACTACAATATACTACAAAACTGAATTGTTTCCACCGGTACTTTACTAAGCTTGTGTGGGGAGATATACCATATAGGGATCACAAGAAAAGGAAGTGCAAAGCTACAAAACAAAGAAGAGAAAGGATCTACTCTAGATGCAACCTCCAGTTCATCATAACATGGAGGGATAATAGTTTTCCAATCACACCTTTATTACGACAAAATGACCCTAACTAATATAAAATGGCTGCAACCAACCAAAGGAAATGTTGAACAGTTTTATTGCATACCACTTGATCAAAAAGGCCTACTCACCCACCACCCACCACCACCCCCTCCCCACCACCCGAAAAAAAGATTTCTTTCTTTCTTCTGTCATACTAGTGCAGAAAAATAAACCAAAAGCCATAGTGTGATACAAGCCAATAGCTCAACAACGAAAGTTGCCCAATATTTGAGACAAGCCATTTTTCACTCACAATTTTGGCTAATGTTCTTCAACAACATTAATATGGCACTTCTCCAACCTCTCTAGTGCCAGGGAAAACGGGGAGGAAGTTTTTGCCTCCTTATCAATGTTGTCATGCCAAAAAAGAAATATCCTAACAAACAATCATGCAATTAAAATAACAAACAAATGAGTTGCTTGAGATAGTTGGAATTTCCTTTTTGGTTTGAAATGTGGCACTATGAAATCAAAACTCATGTTCAGCCCAATACACCAAAGAATGATTTAAAAAATGAGCAATTCTAGCACACAAAAGTTCACCTCACATCAAAGTCATATGTGCATCGGAATGCCTGACGAGTACTCAGAATTTTTCCCATTTTGAAATCACAAGGTCGTAAATTGCCTGATGTAATATTTGAAGCCAACGAGCAATTTCGACATGTCCACCTGGAATACATCTTATCTCTTAAATCAACAATAAGGGACGATTCGAATATGTTTTTGAAAAGGAAGGGCCTATTTGAATATAAGAACACATAGTTAGACAAGATTACCTCAAGGGACTGTAACCAATGTGCACAAGCAATCTTTCATCCCAATCCACTTCCAACAAAGGGGCGGCTTCAGCAACTGCTTTTGCAGCCTGTACAGTTATTTCATAAGCAAGTGAGAAAGAGAGCAAGAATACAAATAATGACAGAAGTTAACATCGAAAACTAATTATGAGTAATTGAAATTATAAGTTTCATGTTTCATGTTTCATGTTTCATTAAACATTTTCTGGAAGGTAAGTTAACTTCACCGTAAAAGGCATAACAACAGAGACTTACTACATGAGAGCCTCCTATTCCAGAAAATAACACAATAGTGCAGTTATGGTAGAGCCTCGGGTACAGAGAGGAAAATATAGCGTTGACTTCAAGTTATGATAGTAAAACCTGACAAAGAGTGATGGTTGAATTTTTGAATGAGCTCTCATTGGTCCACACATAGATGCCAACCACCTTCATGCCACCCACTAGCATTCTCCCAACCTGAAAGATGCATATAATTAAAGCATAAACTCTACAGAGGATTTACATGATTCATAATATTTTTGATGATTCACTATGATGGCCTTTTCCACGAAATCTGAAGTTAGTGTCAATTGACAAGTTGCCAGCACAACACCCAGATAGTTAGGACGAGAGATATTTCTTAAATCCACTATACCCATTTGAATATTCTTCCAAACAAAGTTCATATACAAGGCTACAGAGTTGAGAAAACATATGGTAGTTTGTCAAATAGAGGAGGTATTTGCATCACACAGTGTAGCAGCAGTAGAAGCATTTCTGTTGCATAGTTTGCGGACATCACAGAAAATGAAAGGCACATTGGTGCAGGCATCAAGGTGCTACTACATGCGCGTCAACACCCACAAGCTCTGTCAAGCAAAGGGCAGCACTAAACATTATATACAGCCAGTAACATGATATTTTGACTGGTAGAAGATATCATAGGTGATTTTTACCAAATAAAGATATCATATTTTTTTTTAGATGAAGTAAGATATTGTCATTGATATATTACAACTGGAAGGTATCAAATTACAAATGCAAAAGCCAATAGGGTTTTGAAGCAAAAAAAAAACATGTTAGCTTCTATTACAAAAAAACTCAACTAGTACCATGGAGCTAACAGAGCCCCAAAAAACTGTCAATGCTATCAGGAGTAGGAAATTTCAGCTAAACAAAACAACTAAGCATCTAGCTTCCTGGGATTGAGTTGGAGTTGATGCCCCATCAGAACACCTATGGTTTCTTTCTTTTACACAACCCAAGAGATGACTAGATACCACCAAAAAAAAGATATCATATATGATGTGTTTGTGAAGAGGAATAAATATTAGAAATCTAGGATTCGAGAACTAATCACTAATCTATACCGGAAACTTGCGACTACATTTTAGCATCTGAATCAAAGATTTAAAAATCGTTCTGAACTAAATGAATATGGACTTTACAACATACATGTCAGTTAGGATTAGAATATACTTTTTATTGGCGGGATCTAAAAGCTCACCAACATGTTGCGGAGCCTTCGGCCAATTCCCCTAAGCAATTAAAGGGCTACGGCTTTCGCGGAATCAAACGAAGTCAAAGGACCATTCGACTTCATTTCTCAAGAAATTCGCATAGCAGAAGATCCCGAATTTGAGACTTTCTACACAAAAAATATTCTCTTAAACGAAGGTACGTTTGGAAACATGTCTTCCTATTTCATCCTTTCTCGAATCTCCTTTAGCGGAAGAAACATCAACAAATGTGGAAGAAATGGACAAAATCTTATTTGTGGACTCGTTTTTTATATTTTCCTTTTGTTCAATGTTGTCCTGAAATGAATTGAAATGAAGAAAAATGGTTTGCAAGGATTCATATAGCCTACCCAACTTGTTTGGATCTGAGTCATTGTTGTTGTATCACATTTTTTCTCTCTTCATATGCAACTATTTTAAACCAATCCCACACCTGAATTGCACTTCGCAGCAAAGTCCCTAGCGAACACTAGGTGCTTTCATATACTTTTTGCCTTATGTAATATAACAGGCTAGTAGTATAGGCTCACATGGATTAATTTGAGGAAAATACATGGATCTCCCGCACCCAAGGGTGTGGCCTAGTGGTCAATGAAGTGAGTTCAGAACCATGAAATCTCAAGTTCAAATCTCAGTAGATACAATACACTAGGTGATTTCTTCTCATTTGGCCTAGCCTTGGTAGACAAAATTACCTAATACATATTACTAGTGAGAGGAGGCAGAAAAATTATGGAATTAGTCAAGATGTGTGCAAGCTTGACCAGACATAATGGTTATCAAAAAAATAAAATACATAGATTTCCAGAGTATAGTTCATACAAATTCTTCCACACAATTTGGCAGTGGGTGGAAGTAAGCAAGATAGGAGTAGTAACCTAATATAATTCTAGTGCTGTAGAATGTGAATTTGTAATTATAAAATAGAGAAGGGTAAAAAGTGAACCTGACGAGCGTGTTCAGCAAGCCAATCTTTGTCAATAAATAATGCGGAAGAATGAGGGAGCGACTTCCCTTTGGATGCCTTTTTTCGATCATCTTTAGCCCCGCCAATTATGGAACATGCCGGCTCGCCGTTGTCATTCAGCGGTGTTGGGATTAAATCGAATATGAATCCTCGATCTAATTTCTCACTTAAATTCCCAATTACAAGCCCTACCTGTCGAAACAAATTATCCTTATATATATATATATACAGCTTTGGTCATTCATACATGAATTTATTATTTTTCTAATATACCTGACAAGGGACTCCAGATTTGCTAAGCCGATTTTCAGCTAATTTGACCTGACTTTCTTCTCCCACTACTACTTTCACCATCTCTTTCTTTTCTTTGCACTTTGAGCTTTGCACTCTGATATGGAACCACCACTATTATTTATTGAAATTTCTCTAATCGGAAAAGGGTCCAATATAAGTTGCACTATCCTAATTAGGGTGTTGATAAAAAATATATATTATTTTTATTAATTTATAAAAAGTAACAGACTTTAGTGTGACTTACAAATATAGGTGTTTACAAATTTTATTCACCTCTTAAACAACATTTTGGGGTAGTACAAAGACAAATCCCCAAAAGCGCTATGTAACGAATATAGCACTGATGTTATCAGTTGTAATCTTCGGGTGTATGATAACTTCTTCGAATAAGTGACAGTTATCCGCGGGGTTATTTTGGCAATCAATTGATGACATTTCATCTTCGACCACTTCTTGGAGAACAGAGGTAATCCCAAGTATCTGATTGAAATGAGCTAAGTGTAAATTCAATTCTATTGAGTATTCCTTCTTTAGTCTCCCCAATTACCTTTATTATAAAAATGTGGGACTTCTCCATGTTTGCCTCTAAGCCGGTAACCTAACCTGACTAAAATGTGTATGTGCTTCAACATTTTGGTCACTGACTTAACAAAATAAAACAGTGACACATGGATGTGAACACATAGAAACCAAATCATTCTCTTAATCATGGTTTGGAAACACATTGGTAGGTGTAAACTAATACACGAGGAAGAGAGAAAATAAACAAACAAATTCCTATTCGGGCTGTTTAGCCATCACAACAGGGAGTATAGCTATAAGTCAATATAGACTACTTTAGTTCTCAAAATGCGAACAGAAACCGTTTTCTTTTTTCTGGAATTTTTACTGCAAGGACTGAGATCATCTTAGAAGTGATAAAAGAATCAAAATAAGACGGTCTTGACCATTGAATCTCTTCGATTTAACATACAAAGAAAGAAACAATAAGAAGAAGTAACCAAGGTAGGTTCAAATCTAATGAAAATAACATTTCGCGATTTTAATCATAAGATGTGAATTACTGCAAGATACAAGAAAGAATTTACCTCTTTCTTTTCGGGCAACGAGTTGAGAAGACACTCAGAATTCCCAAACCTTAAAGGGGTACTCTCTTAGGTATCCAAACCGTCCCTGTGAAGAGAGGGGATTTTTTTAGGAGAGATTTGAGGGGAATTTCTAGGATAGAACCGATGTGGGAGAATCCCAAATTCAAAAACCTTAGAGGATAAACGAATTCGTACTATTTTGAACGAAATTGGAAAAGGAAAATCGAAAATCAGAAGGATATTACCGTAGGCGTCTTCGAGCTTGTGCTATGCAGGCAGAGAGTACGAATTGAAGGAGAAAAGAGGAAAATGACAGATAAAATTGGGAATTAGACTGTTCGTTGGGTTCGCGACGTTTAGCGCATCTTGTTTTGTTGGAATGAAGAACAACAAAATGGGTCTGGGCCTCTCTTTTAGAAGAAGAGTGGGCTGGTCATTGAAAATGGGCCAAATATTGGCTGATTTTACTATGGGTAAATCACATAAATATGCTATATTATAAAAATATTTACCATATATGGCAACATAATTTTTCTAACTAAATATAACATTTTTTTGGAATTAAGAAAATTGTACGGTCTTCGCCTCTTTTCAGCCATTTTTCCTCTTCTTCTTTTTACTCTTCTGCTTCTTCGTCTCAGCCCTTTTTCCTCTTCTTCTTTTTACTCTTCTGCTTCTTCGTCTCTTTCTCTGACATTATTTATCTTCCTCTTCTTTTTTTTCTTCCTCCTCTTCTTTTTTTTATTCTTCTTTAAACTTTTCATATAAATAACTATCCTCAAATCAGTTTTTGCCCATATTTTTCACTATTTTTACCCAAAAACAAGATGAAAAGAGGAACAGAAAGACCGAAAATTTGTACAAAATCACGTTTTTAAGCAGAAATTTCAAATCTCTAAAATTACAGAAGCAAGAGTTCACTATTGATGGTCATTATAAAGCTTCAAATTTTGAATTCATTATTTGAATTTTACGAATTTGTGATTAGTTTGGATAGGTAGTTCCTACAAATAATTGAAAATGTCGTTTAATACAAGTTAATTCCTTTTGCAGTTTATTGGTTAATTCCTTTTGCAGTTTATTGGTTGATTTGTTATGATTGAAATACTCTTTCGTTTGCTACATTTTGCATTCATGTTTAATTCGCTTCTAATTCAACTTTAATATGTGTGTAATACATTTTAAATTCAAGTTTAATTCATTTGGCAGTTTATTGTGTCTCTTCATTTGTTACGATTAGATTACTTGTCTAATTAATTATTGATACAAGTTTTATGCAGTCTACGAATCATTGACTGCTCTTTCGTTTGCGATTAGTTTGGATAGGTTGTTCCTACAAATAATTAAAAATATCATTTGGAGTTTATATCTCAATTTTAAGAGGGTTTAGTTAAGTTTAGGATTGATTTTAGGAAAAATATTAGATTGAAGCTCGAAAAGGATGAAGTTTACAAAACTATATCGCGTTTGTATTAAAGTTGTATTAGATATGTTTCATAATTGTATTAAAATCATGAACAATACATCCTACATTTATAATACATATTGCAAACTTCACTCCCTTTTTAATGATATCAGCTAAAATAATTTAGGTAACACAGTTATAATACATTTATAATAGATGCACAATACATTTTTAATACATATTGCAAACATTACTCACGTTCTTAGTGATACAAATCAAAAGTAATTTATAAGACACATATAATACATGTTTTATTCATGAATAATACATTTATAATACGTATTGCACACTTCACTCCTTTCTTACGGCTACCAACAAGAATAATTTAGGTAACACACTAATGGAGTAATACATTTATAAGACATGCACAATACATTTTTAATACATATTGCAACCATCGCTCATTTTCTTAGTGATTAAAGCAAAAATAATTTATAAGATACATATAATATAAGTTTTATTCATGAATAATACGAGTTTAATTCAGTTTATAGATTGTCTCGTCTTTCGTTAGTTACGTTTTTCATTCATTCTTAATTCTCTCTTCTAATTCAACTTTAATATTGTGTAATACAATTTTAAAGAAATTTAATTTATTTTGCAATTTTTTGATTTATTTGTTACTATTGGATTACTTGTTTAATTCATTATTGATACAAGTTTAATTTATTCTATATATCATTGTCTAGTCTTTCATTAGTTACGTTTTTTATTCATGATTAATTCTCTCTTCCAATACAACTTTAATATTTGTGCAATACACTTTTAAATACAATTTTAATTCATTTTGCAATTTATTGGTTGATTTGTTACGATTGAATTATTTGTTAAATTCATTATTGATACAAATTCATTTAGTTTACAGATTATAGAATGTTCTTTCGTTTGCTACATTTTTCATTCATGTTTAATTCTCTTCTAATTCAACTTTAATATGTATGTAATACATTTTTAATTCAAGTTTAATTCATTTTGCAATTTATTATGTCTCTTCATTTGTTACGATTAGATTATTTATTTAATTAATTAATTATGATACAAATTTTATTAATTCTACAAATCATTGACTACCCTACGAAAGAAAGTAGAGAGAAAAAAAGAAAGGGGAAAAAAGCAACAAAAAGAGAGAAAAAGCAACAAAAAAAGTAACAAAAAGAAAGCAAGAAAGAAACAATAACAAAAAGAAAATAAAGGAGAAAGAACGACATAAAGAAAAAAAGAGAGAAATAGCGAGAATGAGAAATAAAAATTAAAAAGTTGAGAGAAAAAAAAGAGAGAGGCGAGAGAGAGAAAAATCTAATAAAATATATAGTATTGTTATATATTGCTATAAATGGTAAAAATTAAAGAGTATATTTAAAATAAGTAATTAATTTTTAAAAGAGATCCACTCAAGTAATTAATCCTTTTACTAAGTTAGAGGTCCAATTCAATTAAAAGAAGAGGAAATTTCACATATACCCACAAGAATAAATTTAATTAGGCTCCTTAGCTAATTGTGACTGAAATTTGGTGGCGAGTGGTATCTAAAATGAACTATAGCTATAATGACTAATTAACTAGTACAAGTTTTCTTAACCGCGTAATTTTTCCTTAGAAGAATTTCAAGAGGGAATAGGTCTTTTGGTTCACATTTTCACCAAATTCCAATTGTTTTAGTTCAAATTCGACAAAACAGCAACGAGATAAATTATAAATCTAATTAATTTATTTAAACTTCTTAACTTCGACAACACAAAATAATTATTTTGAGATGAAAAGATCATTTATTAGCCTAACGAATTAATCAACTTAAAGGAAATAAAATGCGTACTTAATTTGAACATAATTTTAGGTAAAAATTCTCTTCCAAATATTTATTCAAAGTAATAAATATATGAAACTTTATATTATAAATATATAGAAATTATTTTATAGGAAAAATGACAAAATTATCATGAATAATACTTTTGAAAATATTTTTGATTTTTGAAAACAATTATTTCAAATTGTTTGAAACTGAAGAAGCTTGAAAATTAATTAAATTAGGGAGGGTCAAAATTGGGTGTCAACAACTGCCCCTCGTTTGCTTAGGATCGATGAAAGATATTCGAGGCAAACGAAATTGACGAATCCAATTTTGTCCGACCACTAATTCATCTCTTCGAAACGGCGAACGATAAGGATTTTTTGAAGAATATGGCTGGACCCTGGTATTGGGTTTCCTACTTATCTCAGATTACATGAGAACTTAGGCCACTAGTAGTTCGAAACGCTTGATTTTAAGCACGATTTTCAAAGAATTCCAAAAGTTGTTTCGGTGTCGAAGTATGGAGAGACCGAAAAGCTCAAGAATGGAGTGAGAAGTGGTTTATTGGAATACAGTCAAGTTTTCAACACCGAGCCCGCCTACACATTCCTAAACTTTGAAATCATATTGTTTGTAGTTCGACTCAATCAGTTGAAAAGGAAATCTCATATGCAGAAATCCCTTTAGCTCAAGGATGAGGGACAAATGAAATGAGTGTGGAAAAGAAGCTTGCAAACATCTCAACTATGAAAACGGTGCCCTTCACACTCATAGGTAAGAACTTACATGGACATAACTTTCAAAGCTCTAGGTGTATTGTCACTCGAATTTGAAAATTTGCATCCGGTGAGAGTTGAAAATTTCACAGAGGGCAAAACTGAAATTATTAACCTAAGAAAAACCCACACTCCTAATGATTGGGATGTGATTTGATTGTGGTGGAAGTCGCTCCTCAACTCGCGTCCTAAGAGTTTGATATTCCTCTTTAGACTATGTCCAGTTTGCTGCTAAGAAAAAGTTTCACATTGTGTTGCGTCCTATTTTGACGTAATCCACTTCGTGTATTGCAAAGTTTGGAAAAAGCTGTCAGTAGAAAATATAACATAAATACAAATATAATTCGTGAAAACCTGGTTTAACATGTCATACTGAAGGAGATGACGATCCACTTGCCACTATCCGATTTCTCGAGTTGATGGCATCTATTATATCCCACCAGTGGGTAAGCCAACCCGTAACCCAAAACATGAAGCAATGAGCGTAAGGCAGAAACTAGCAAAAATAATAATCTAAAAAAGAACAACAAGGCGGAAGCAAACCAAAATAAATGTATACATAGATCCCTCCCAGAACCTGGAAGTCACTAGTACAGAGCTGTCTAATAAAGAGTACAAGTCCCAAAAGTGGACCACAACAAAGTGTGTCTCAAAAGCAATAAGACTAGCTAAGCAAAAGAATGAGACAGGACAAACCCAAAATGCCAAGTGCTCACCCTCATCTCCGAATCACATCTGCAAAAGAAGGCTGAAACTAATCACCGCTAGTAACTGGTACTGGACCTGCATCACGAAATAGATGCAGAGTGTAGCATGAGTACCAAAAAAACAAGTACTTAGTAGGCATCAACGGTCGACTGAGCAAAAAAGAGGTAAAAACAATAAGAAAGGATAGAATCTAGACACAGAGAGGTCAAAACAGATATGAAAAGAAAGCACGCGAGCATACCAGAAGTAAACTAACTACAACTGAACTAAACCTAACTGGACCCCCATAAGCCCAGAAGGTACACTCGTGCACAAGTTTAAATAAAACCTGAACGGACCCCCATAAGCCCGACAAGTACACATAATAGCTAAGTCTACTGAGAAAACCGGGCTCCCAGCCCAAAGTAACCAAGATAACCCATCAGACTCCACCCAGCCAGCAGTGCACTCTCAGCCCAGCTAGAAAGAGTGACCCAGGGGGCACCTAACCATACAGTCCACTCCCAGCCCAGCTAGAAAGAGAGACCCGAGGGTAAGGTAGCTATCGTGAGTCGTCATACCATCCAGTCAGCTCCCAGCCCAGCTAGAAAGAGCAACTCGGGGACACCCAGCCAGCAGCACACTCCTAGCCCAGCTAGAAAGAGAGGCCCGGGGGCAATCATCGAAATCACCGAGTCACTTAGCCAGCGATGCGCTCCCAGCCCAGCTAGAAAGAACGACCCCGATGGTGATGGTATCTCCAATAGGATCCAATCCAACAATATTCATCGTGGAACACCGTCCACTCCAAGAAATCACAGAAAAAGCTCCAAGCCTATACTATCTCAATCTCACGCCTCTAGTGATGCATCGAACCTCCGAGAACACGTAGGAACCACATAATTAGGGGAGAAGATACGGAAGTGCAACAAGCACCGATAGCGCCTAATCTCAGGCTCAAACTATAAGACTCAAGTTTGCTACTCCATTCTACAAGGAGCTAAGTCATCCGAATGAGGTCGGCAGAACGTCAAGGCTATCCAGCCCACACTAGTCATAAGTCTAAGGCAATGCTAGCCTAACCTAGACTAAGGACATCATTCTTACAGTTGACAATGAACAAAACATACAACACATAGCATATAAGCATACAATAACATTTAGCACATAAGCATGCAATTCTACTAACCCGTCTAGCATGGTACTACACCAGAAATATGGTCAATCAATCCTAGCACAAGGTATCTAATCAAAATAAAGTAAGTGACTGGTACCCACTCCCAATTCACTCCAATCCACATGGTTTTACACAATTAAGCACAATCTAATAGAAAGGAAGTAGTATCCTACCTTTAAGCCGACCGCGTGGAGTTTTTGGTAAAAATCATCCTTCAACTATACTCCAAACTAAAACTACATCCTTAAAGTATCATTATTAGCATAAAACATCCTTCAAGTATTTAAAAGTGAACAATTTTCATCCTTCTACTTGAATTTATCGGAAAACTAACAGATCCCACAAAAATCAAGTCATCCTTTCGTAATTATTATTCTTAGATACGCCAAAAATACTATCGTGAACTTGGTAATTGAGTTTAGCATTATGCAAAATCTTTTAATTTGACAGTTTTTTTTTCATTTATTTTTCATGTTAATTGATATTAAAAATATTATTAGTTGAAAAATGTTTCTTCTTAATTAAATATGCTAGAAGCAGTGTTTGTTGAAGACTTCCTCTTCTAATAATGTAGAATGAAACTCAAATGCAAGACATAATCAATATTTTGATCACTTCTATATCAGATTGGCCCAATTTTTTTTTGATTAAATACAGTTTGACTATTGAAAAGGTAAAGATAATTAAGCTCCAGCTTCGTTCTGTTACTAAATAAGAAAAATAGCAGATCATGTATCCTCACAGCTTCCAAACATTTTTTGTTTTAGTAAGCAATAGTATCTAAGATTTTTAATATTTTTTTCAGGAACTTCTTATAGCAGGTAATGAAATTATACATGCAGGAAAACTTTTGTTGATAGTCACGTGAACTGCTCATGTTTTTGTAGTATCCCTTAGTTTTTTGATGATATTTAACAGAATGATGAAAATTGTTCACTTTTAAATACTTGAATGATGTTTTCTGTTAAGAATGATACTTTAAGGATGTAGTTTAAGTTTGGGGTATAGTTTAAGGATGTTTTTGGCCAAAAACTCCGACCGCGTGGCTCCAAATCACTTTGCCGGAGCTTTTCCTTCCCAAACGGTCTTTGAACGTTGTCACTCTATCAAATATAGGATCACAACGTTGGTATGGTCGTTTAGACACCAAAATCACAGCAAACGGAGATGAGTCAATTTTGGAGTTGAAACGGGAATTGTGAAACCCGCATCAAACTGTCTGGATTTGACTCCGCCAAGAGACCCAAAACAGTACCTCGAACTTGTGTTTCAAAATGGAACACAATTCGGGGTTTAAAATGTTGCAAAACTCAACATGCAAGAAAAACCCACACTTAACCAACTTAAGATGAAAGCATGCAACAAGCTAAACTCGGAATTTACAAAAATCAAAGGGTGCCTTGCAGTCCATGAATACTCCACGACATAGCCTCAATAATTCCCGACATGTGGGACTTCGAATCACCCAAAATCGAGCTAAAATGAGCAAGATATCACCAATTCAAGAAAGCCAAGAATAAAAACTCCAAAAAGGCTTACAGCAGTCTAGTTTATCACGATTTTTACGTTGAACGACGTGCACCCAACAACTTCTGATCAGTCTACAGAAAATCCACCAACACAACGAAGCTCCAGCACTTTGAATCGCTTTAATTGGCTGAGAAAGTGTTGATTTTTCTGCTTAAATACACCAGATTTTCAGCATTTTTCAGAAACTTAAAAACTCCGACGGGGCACTCCGAACTCGTTCGGAACCTCGTGCACTCAAAAGATATATGCAATCATACCAAATTTGATATTTCGGGCTCAATGGCGCAGCCAAAATTTCCATACGAGGTAATCTTGATAAAAAGTGGATCCCACACCCAACCGCCATTTTAAGTAAAAAATCACAAAAGGGCTCGAAAAAATCTCGGAATCCTTGAGATAAAAAAGGAGGTTCAATCTAGACCAAACACGATATTCTGGAGCTAAAAGCGCTGACAGAATTCTCATCCGAGCGCGTTTGCTCAGAATGTTGACTAGTCAAATTTAGGCTTAAACTTAAAGTTAAAATGCATAATCACATCGACTCACACTGAAAACCTCGAGAGTCATGCCGACCATGCAACTAGCCTAAAATGGCCCTTCCGAAGCTTATGAAATCGTCAGAATTGGATTCAGATGTCTTCTTCTTGAATTTTTTATCGAAAATGATCGTTCTAGGTTCATAAGCTCTAAGAACACTAAAACTCGCACAATAACCAAACGAACGACCAGGTGACCGAACTGTCAGTCCCAGCAAGTCATAAATGACTTGGGGTCACTACATGAATGCTCTAAACGACACACAAAAGGCAAACCATAGAAATGACCAGGAGGGTCATTACAACATCCACTACTAAAAAGGACTTTCGTTTGCGAAAGTAAGGATCAAGAAGTACCCGAAGGCTCAAACATGTCGGGAAACTGCTCTTGCATCTCCTGCTTGGTCTCCCAGGTAGCCTCCTCGACGGGACGACGCCTCCAATGGACCTTAACAACATGAATGGCTCACGAACACAATCTCCTCACATCAGTAAAACAAAAGGGTAATGTTTATATAGTAATAAATATTTTGAAGCAAACTTCCTGACAATATAAATCACATAAGTAGCATTAATAAATAAAGTAAATCTTTTGTCTTGGGAAACAAAAAAAACAAATCGTGACAATTTTCTAACTATTGAAAAGTTTAATAATTTTGAAAAAAGATATTCAGAAGCATATATATATCTACATCACAAGAGAAATTGTTAACAAAAACAAATGAATTTAGACTACAATAAAAATTAAACTAATACAAATTTCAACTGGCGTTATTACAAGTCATATAAACTTTTCTTTGTAAAAAATACTTAAATATTAAGAAATAGTAAATCAATAAAACAAAAGGGCAATGTTTATATAGTAGTAACTATTTTGAAGCAAACTTCGTGACAATCTAAATCACATAAGTAGCATTGATAAATAAAGTTATTCTTTTGTATTGAGCATCAAAAAATAAATCGTGACAATTCTCTAACTTTTGAGAAGTTAAATAATTTTTGAAAAATATATTCAGAAGCATATATCTATATCACAAGAGAAATTGTTAACAAAAACAAATGAATTTAGACTACATCATGTTAACTTCATATATTGGAACCTTACATATTAATGTATATACTACGAAAAAAAAATTAGTATATCATCAGAATTATTTTCCTCAAGTACTCGAGGTTAAAAGAATATAGAGGGCGTTCGTCTCTTTTTCAACCACAATTTTTTGTATGAACAAGTATTTTTTGTCTTATCTGAAAAATCATGATCTTTCCAAGAAGTCACAAGCCTTTGGAAAAATCACAACTAATTGAAAATGTTCCAACTTTTGGGAAAAGTCCCAACTCATCGAAAAATCACAATCCTTTGAAAAATACCACAACTTATCAGAAAAGTCACAACTCATCGAAAAAGTCACAACCTAAGTTAGAGATATTTTAATAATTTAACATTTAAGTTAGGAATTCATGCTTTTAAAGTAATATAGAATATATAATTAAAATGGAAGGAATGTTGTGAGTTGAAATGACCAAAATGCCATAGATAAATAAAAATAATTATCAAAAACAGACATGTTGATAACACATAGTATACCCACACTTGTACTATGGTACAATTTATCACCAAAATAAATTATTTGGAGTTGGTATAGAATTGTAAATGATAGCCTTAGTAGTTGGTATATGCATGAGACAGTATCATCAGATTTGATCTAAACATATTTTTTGTTCGCACCATCCGTGTTCCCTAGGATGATGACCTAACAAAAAATACCACAAACCCTACCACAACTGATACAACAATTACTAAAACAGCTATCATGACGTTAAAACCAGCTGGGTTTGTCGATTTCTGGTCACTTCTCAAGATTGTAGCAGCTCTATTTTGATTTGAGAGTGAATCGTCTGACTTAGGTAGTAAAGCATACGGGGTTGACACCTCCCGAAATGATTTTGTGGTGGATAATACCAATGCAGGAGCTTCAGCTTCAGGCTCCAAGATTTTTGAAGAAATACTTGGGAACTCTAGAGACATGAGTTCGGCAAAATGATCCACGAGAACCTAACTCAAAGTACCACACATCAGGGTTGAGTTGAAATCATAATCTCAAAATTACCAATATATTTAGTTGCATTGAGTAATAAGGTAATATACAATTATCACAGAGAGACAACAAAATGTTCCATTAAAGAACTCAGCAAGTGAGATCAAGGAATGAGCTTCCTTCAGTACGACAACCATTATAGAGAGGTATTAGATTTTCTTGTCAACTTTTAATCCTAAAAATGAATAAATTGTCACAAGAAACACATTCCTTGAGGTGAAACACCTACTGAAAAAATGTACAAGAATCATGTATTCTATAACCACACTCGTGTGTTTGTCTTTTAGAGCTGCAAACAAGCAAAGACAAAAGTGCCTGCAGCTTCAGTATAGTTACAGGACTTTGAAGTAGTGCCTATTCCAACAACCTTTCTACATCAAAGGTGTAACTTCTTTTGCTTTAAGGTAAGAAAACAACATAATATAAGGAAAAAATGTCATTTATGTTTAATGGAAGACAAATAAAAGAAATACGGCTGAGTGTAGTATAATTTGCTTCACCAAAGAATATAAAGGGTGCAACTAACTCACCTCAACTGATTCAGATGGTTGTATGTAGTCACAGAGGAATGTATCAGCCAGCCAGGGTAAAAATACTCTTCGAGGAAATGACATACTGCAATGTTTTCTGTTTAAAAAGAAAGTAAACCATTTCAGCATCGCTAACAAGCCAACTGCTACTGTCCAGTTAACGATAAAGGTCAAAGTGTAATAACTACAAAGTTGTTTAGCAAAATGAAATACATTTAGCATATTTACAAACCGATAAACCGGGCCGAACCAAGCCATAAGCACCCTTAGTCATAAGACCAGTGACAAAATTACTCTTGTAGTTCTCAATAAGAATATGGTAGAGGAAGTATCAAATTTCATCAGAAAAATGGAGGAAGTATCAAATCCTCAATTTTGAATAAAGTTTATAAAGACACAATTAAATCTCATTAAACTACTAAAGTCCGTACCAGAAAAAAAAATAAAGAACTAGAGAATTTTGCAAACAGATGTCGATGCTATTGTGAAAAATAAGTGTGCAGGGTTAAATCTGGACATCTAGAGGAGAGAATAGATACCATTACACTGTGTTATACCTCTGTAACGGTAAATCAAGTTGCAGAACTGCACTCCCACTTAATATCTGGTTGTTGCTCTCTTCAGTTCTGTCCTCTTTAGAATCTGATTTCCTGTCTGCCTCATCACACATGATATCTAACCTGCTTCTTAGACTCTTAATTATGTCTTCCTAAACACCAAGAAGACCAGATGTTAAATGCTGGAGAAAAAAATCCTTAAGACAACCAGGATCTACGTTCTAGCATTATGCAGAACAAATGTAAGCTAAAACCAAGTTCACTCTAACCCAAATAGTAAAATATTCCCTTTTTGATATAAAATTCACTGTTAAACCCAGAACCAGGTGTACGATGCCTGTGATCTTATGGAGAAAATACAAATGAATCTCTCTGCATCGAGTAATCCGTCTAATATGCTCTGATAATATGGCTTTTTGAAGCCCAACAAATGGACTGAAATCTAATAGAACATCTTAACATCCATGAATGCAACAGATAAGTAAGAACAGATTTACTGAACTTTTTAGTTCTTAATGTAGGGAACAAACAACATCAAATGCAAAGTTAAAATACCTTTATGTCAGCCAAAGCTTGAGAAGATGGTTCCTTCGAATTTGAGTAAGCATAGGAGCAGACAGAGCCGCTGAAGACAAGAAGACCTGTAATCTCTTTTTGGCTGCATACTTCACAATAAAAAGGAAATGAATGACAGAAAGAAAATAATTACTGTATAGCAACTAACTCACTTCATCAACTTCAAAAGAAAGGTCAATTGTGTAAATTGGAGAATGTTTACAGACCTTCCAAATACTTATCTTCCATGAAAGGTAGGAGAAATTCAACATCATGTACACCACCTAAATCAAATTGCTCATCCTCATTTGCCTAGAAATGAAAGAAAAAAGGTGAAAATTGTCAAACATAATAACTAAGGAAAGAGACCGGGCTCATATTTTGATAGAGGACAAAAGCAAGCAAATCAAGTATAGAGTAGCAGCCTATATCATATTTTAAGGCCCATTTGATATGTCACTACTCAAGAGCCAGCACTGTTTAGAGTAAAAAAAATCTGTTAGCAAATATTAATTAAAATGAAAGAAAGAGAAAAAACAAGTTGCAACATGAGGTAGTGAAATCATAAGGAGTGGCCATGAGGATGCTTTAAGAGGAAAACTACCATCCAAGTTTAAAAATAGTGGTTGATCTAGACTCACGCCACAAGTCTAGAGTTCATTACCAATTTCCCATCAATCAATGCTTTGGCACCTTTAAGCTCTTTGGCATGAATTGAAATGCCATGATGAAGAATGTCAACCAATCTTTTGCTACTTGAACCCTGGTATATGGGCAACCTGGAAACATGTTGCTCAATTGTGAGACGTTTTTCTGAATTTGTCTGAGATCTCTAAGAAATTCAGTAAAAAGAATAAACAAACATAATTGATTTGAGTAATTAAAAACAAAAGGTAGGACTAGGGAAAACACTTCATGAGTTATATGGCGGTACTAAAAAGGTAACACAAGTTTGAAATGAATCGTTTTTGCGAACATAAACGAGGGGATGGTAACACAAAGTCCTGGATGCACAACAGTCATTAAGAGCCATGATTCTGGCAGAAAATATCATATTTGACATATCTCTATTTTTATGAAAGTCACAAAACCGAATTGTTTTTTTTTTATAAAGTTAAAGTTGTATTCTTCAGCATTAAGGGTATGCTGGCTACCTCCAAAAAGTTACAATCTAAAACCATAATTACATAGATCCTAGAAAATCTACCAACTGTTCTACTTCTTCTATACCATTTTCTTTACACCAAAAAAACAACATGTTAATGCAATTTTCTTTAACTTTCTGAATAGAGTTAGTAATATTCTCATGACACCTAAGGTTTCTTTCTCTCCAAATTGCCCACCAGACACAAGTAGGTACTATAGACCACCATCTTTTTTGGGTTTTGCTCCCCCCCCCCTCCTCATCCAGCAGCTCAGAAGATCAGCAGTATGTTCTGGCATCACTCAGGGCTCTTGAGAAATGCTGAAAATCATGCGCCACACCTGGGCAGTAACCCTACAGTGTAGGAATAAGTGGCTGTTAGTTTCTTCCTTCTCATGACAAAAAAAACATCTGGAGACCTGGGGTGTTGCCCTTCCATATTTGTTTCCATGGACCAAGAATTCCCCCAGAGTGAGTCATGATCTCTCTCTTATACAGTCTACGCACAGAGAGCTTGCCATCAGAGTTATGTTTCCATCTTATACCATCTGCTTCTGTAGTAAGGCCCGTGAATTCACCCAATTTGAGTAGCAGTTCAACAATTCTATCCACTTCCCAATCATTTAGATTTCTACTGAAAGTGAGGTTCCATCCATGAGGTGACCAAATCTCAGCAATTTTAGCCTCAGGATTGGTACAAAAAGAAAAAAGATCGGGGAAGACCGAGTTTAATCACTCTTGTCCAATCCACTTGTCCTTCCAAAAAAATATTTTGTTACCCTCTCCCACCTTGACCACCAAATTCTCCTTTAGGCTATCCCATAAATTTCTGATTAATCTCCAAACTGACACCCCATACGTGCTGTGCTATCTACTACATTAGACACCCACTCCTCGATCTGCCCATACTTGTTGAGAATTGTTTTCCTCCATAATGCATGATCTTCAACCACAAATCTCCAAAGCCATTTAGAAAGTAAACTTTTGTTCTGGACCCTCAGATTTTTTATGCCAAGACCTCCTGTCTTCTTACTTAGTAAGGCTGTCTGCCATTTAACCAAGTGTATTTTTTTTCCTTCTTTGTTCCCCGACCATAGAAAATCACGCCTCAATTTATCCAGCCTCTCTTCTACCTTTGCTGGTAAAGGGAAAAGTGACATAACATATGTAGGCAGCGCATCCAGAACTGAATTGATCAGAGTGACTCTTCCTCCCAGAGATAGATAGTTTGCCTTCCAATTAGCCAACCTCTTCTCTGTCTTCTCAATGATTCCATCCCAAATCTCAAGCTCCTTGTGATTATTCCCCAAAGGCATTCCCAGATAAGTAGTTGGTAAGTGCTCTATCTTGCATTGCAAGATGCTTGCCAACAGTTGAATATTTGCCACTTCCTTGATTTGGAAAATGCTGCTTTTCCCCAGTTCACAACCAGTCCGGAGATGGCCTCAAAAATCACCAAAACAGCTCTAATGTAACTAACTTGTTCTGCCTTTGCATCGCAAAATATTAGTGTGTCATCTGCATATAAAAGGTGACATATTTGCAAATTGACCCCTGACTGGTTTCCAATGTTGAAACCCTTTATCTAGTTGTTCTGATTGGCCACTCTAATCATAGTGTTAAGACCCTCCATAGCTAAAATAAATAGGAAAGGGGAGAGAGGATCTCCCTGTCGTAGTCCTCCCTCAGAAGGAAAAAAACCAGCAGGTTCTCCATTAACAAGTATGGAGAACCTGACAGTTTTGATGCAAAAACCTATCCATTTAAGCCATTTGTCTCCAAACCCCTTCTGCCTAAGAATATTTATTAAGTAGAAACTCCCAATTGACATGATCATAATGCCTTTTCTATATCAAGCTTGCACATAATTCCTGGGGTCTCTCCTTTAATCCTTGAATCTACACACTCACTTGCTATTAACGCGGCATTCACTAATTTGCTTATCACTTTCTTTAATCTCTCTGCCAGCAGCTTACCAAAGACCTTGTACACACCACTAATGAGACTGATGGGTCTGAAATCCCTAAGTTCCATAGCTCCTGTCTTCTTTGGAATTAGAGCCACATAGGTGGTGTTGAGGTTCTTCTCTATCTCATGTCTTTCATGAAATTGTCTCACTGCATTCATAAAGTCTGTCTTCAGTATCTCTCAGAAGATTTGGAAAAAACTCATCGGAAAGCCATCTGGTCCAGGGGCCTTATCACTAGCACATGATTTTATGCAATTAAAAACTTCATCTTCCTCGAATTGCCTCTGCAACCATACATTTTCCTCTTGTGTAATGCTTTCCGCTCCCTGTACATTAAAATCTGGTCTCCATTGTTCAGTTTCTCTGTAAAGATTTTGATAGTAATTGATTATGGTTCCTTTAATTTCTTCTGAATCTGTTACTGTAACCCCTTCAACCATCAACTTGTCAATGGTGTTGAATCTTTTATGTGTTGTAGCCATCCTGTGAAAATACTTGGTATTTTTGTCTCCGTGTTTAAGCCAATGTACTCTAGACCTCTGCCTCCAAGCTATTTCCTCGTTTTTTGCAACATCTTCAAACTCCATTGAAAGATGTACTTTCTGAAGTAACTCATCCTCTGATAGTAATCTCAACTCCTGAGTCTTTTCTAAAATTGATAGTTGATTTAAGATTTCCTCTTTTCTCTGATTCCAATTGTTCCTATTTTCCAGTCTCCATTCTTTTAGCTTCCCCTTTAGCATCCTCATCTTGGAGGCTAGGACATAAGAGCCCGTACCAGTGATATTGAAAGATTCCCACCAATCTTTAACTTTGTCTGAGAAACCCTCCACCCTTAACCACCATTGTTCAAACTTGAAGTAAGACTTCTTCAAATTTAAGTCTCCGCATTCAAGCAAAATTGGATTGTGGTCAGAACCTATTCTGGGAAGTATGTTCTGTTTTATCCGTGTAAAGGTCTCATCCCACTGGGAAGAGAATAAAAACCTATCAATTCTGGAAGCAGATATGTGATTGTCCCCCTTTCTCCATGTGAAAGACCCCCCAAATAAAAGAGGGTCGATGAACTCCATCTCATTGACCCATTCAGAGAATTCAGTCATTGGCGTAGTAATTCCGTGCCCATCAGATCTTTCATTTGGATATCTTGTACCATTAAAATATCCACAAGCTACCCAAGGCCCATTACACAGTTCTTTGATGTTGATGAATTCTTGCCAAAGTTCTCTTCTAGTTATTGGATCGCATAAGGCATACACAGATGAAAGGAACCATGTGAGTGCCTGATTAATGCCTTCAAACTTGCAGGTCACCATTTGGTTTGCTGCTATTACCAGCTCTCCTCTCCACACCCTTTTATCCCACATCACTACGATGCCACCACTTCTGCCTATAGCTTCCAAATGAAATTCCCCCATCCATCTATTTTTCCATAATTGTTTGAATACATTCACCTCTGATCCTCCCAATTTTGTCTCAACCAGAACGTAAATATTAGCCCCCCAATGTTGAAATAATCTCCTAACCAACCCCTTTTTTTCTTCTCCATTTACCCCCCTTACATTCCAAGAAAGGATTTTGACTTTCATTGGAAATTTGTGTTTGATATTCTCCCCTTGTTTCTTGATTCCCCTTCTTTAAACTTAACATGAAATTCCAAATTTCTTATCTCCTTTGGGATTGTGTTCTTTGCTTTGGTAGGTGTTGTCTCCACCTTTTTCTGCCTCAAATCCCCCCTCTTTTGATCAATTCTCAGAAATAGATCAAAAGCTGCCTTATCACATCCTTCAAAAGCAACCCCAAAAAGTTGACTGAGTTTAAGTACATTAGAATGTACCCAAAGTGAAGCTTTTTCTTCAATTTCTTGTTCTGAGAGACTATCATTAATTTGTAGAGGAAGAGGATCTTCAAATAATGTGATTTGTTCAGTAGAGCAGTTGCCCTGCTGAAGATCTATCTTATCAGATTCTGCTGGATTAATTCTTGCCCCTTCAGTGTCATAAATAACCATAGGCATGTTGTTATCTTCACCCCCGAAAACTTCCGACCCAAAGAAAATTGCCACATCTTCCTTAGCAAAAGATGTTTCAGTTCTCACTCCAGTCCCCATCTCCATCTCTGTTATGTTCGAGCTCAGAAAGAAACTGTTCTCTGTTGAAAAGAGGTCGTCAACAAAAGGTTCTTTTTCTAATTGAATGGGGCCTTTCTGAGGCAATTGGGCTTCATGTTACCCACTGCCTTTTATCCCGAATTGGTCCAAAACTTCTAATACAATTCCTGTGCCCAAATTTTTAATTATTTCCCTCACATGTCTTTCATTCAGACCCGCATGTTCCTCTTCCCCTTTTTTTTTGCAAATTAACTGCGTATCATTACCCAAAATGATATGTTCCACCTCCTTTGGAATAGAAGTCAGCAAAGAGTTTCGCTGTGGGAGCTCCCTTCCAGATACAAGTTGTGTTGCGCCTTCTAATTGCTCAACGTGCATTAGATCTGAATTCCGTCTGAATCTCGCTGGAGCTTCACACCATACCGGCAAAGAAAAATTGAATTCTCCATCACTCACTTCCACATATGCTGGAATTTCCTTCAGAGGTCCTTTGACTCGAATACGGGCCCATCTCAAGTGATTCTTGAGTTGGGTTTCTTCTTCCGCTTCAATCCATCCGCCACACTGGTCCCCCATCTCCTTCATCACTTTATCAGTCCATAGATGTAACGGTAGTCCCAAAATTCGAACCCAAAACCAATCAAATTGTTTTTGAGCTTGAATAGCTCCCGTCGTCGGGGACCACCACTCCAACTCCAATAGATGGTTGCTCCTACTCCATCTCCCTGCAAGCACATTCTCAGCATCCCTTCTCGACTGAAATTCAAAAAGGAATTGGATCCCGTTCAAATCAAATACTTGTATATTATGGATGCCTCTCCATGTGTTTTGCGCCCATTTCCTAACATCGTTACGAGAAGGTATCTCATCGCAATCTGGGAAGCTGCCAACCAAACTTCTCCTCAAAGGATCCTCATCTCCATAGGTGCTGCTCTCTGGTGCTGATTGAAGTTCATTAGGGAGCTATTTGCTCTTTTTAAGAGCTTCCTTATAACTTCCTTTTCCTTTTTGTCCATTCCTGGTTATTTCCCCTGCATTTAGAGTTTCTCTCTGTGAAATTTCAGCCTTATTAATAAAGACCTCAATTTTCTTAGAGAGATCAGACCATCCAGCATTGAATGAGATTTCAGGGAGAATAATAATAGATCTCAACTCTCCTTTAACCGTAATAACAGACACAAATCTACCATATTTATTGTACTTCAAAGAGCAATAAATAAGAGTAGTTAAATCTCTACATCTCCAAGTTTTGAAGGATTTTCCTTTTATATCTGAAGCTTCATTAAATCTTCTGCATAGCCACTGTAGAGCTACTCTACTCAACTTCATTCTTCTCACATACCGTCCAACACTCTCCACCCATTCAAACCTAGAATCTGAGGCTAGCTTGGTATCAGTTAAATCATAAGACTTACCCCCTAATTTGAAAAAGATTCTGTTATCCATCTCCCTCCTAAAAATTGATGAAAAGAAGAGAAAGTGCTTTAAACGAAGACGGAGTGGGAGGTGAAAGCCCTTGTGGCCTGGATCGAACCACGAAAAGGTTGAAATTCTGAGATTTGTCGGACGTCTAAGTCTGAGAAGAAGAGGTGGCGCGTGCGGGTGCGTGGGAGACTTTCTGGGGATGGGTCTTTATGGGGTTGAGTCGCGGATGTCTGGTAGAGGCTTTGGTGGAAAGAGATTGTCAGAAAAGGAAGAGGGAGGGAGGATTCCGGTGATCAGAAGGATCGCCGGTGGGTTTAAGGTTGGGAGATGATTTAAAAATTACATTGGGATTCGTGTCTGGGAGCCTTTAAGATATTGCCAAAAGTTACCTTGATCTAATAAGGTTCTATCAGAGCTTTTGTCGGTTATGATTAGAATCTAGCTTTTCTACTGGTTATTATTATCATTTAGTTCGCTGCTTTCAAAAGGTTTTCAGCATTCTTCATTTACACCGTGATTTTGCATCTCCAAGATAAGGTTTCTACTTTGTTTTATTTAACATAATTTGATCCTTAGGAAACATGTTTAAGTTCAGAGGCAGATTTCATGTACTCATCTTATTTCCAATTTTCCGTCTGTTATTAATTCTGTCATGCTTCCTTCAGACCTTTTGCTTGATGAGCATTTAACACACAGTTCAAGTCTTGTTTGCTTGCTCTTATGTCTCTTTAGTTAGTTGTAGTTAGATATTCCTGCATAATTTGATTGGAGTGTGTAACATTATGTTCTCTCTCGTTTAACCTTTCTCCACACGTATTTCAATATATTGTTTGTTGCCATGATTTAAGTTGAAGGGGTTACCTTGATTTAAGCTTTCCACTGTTTATGCTGGCAATAGTAGCACTCTACAATTTGTGGCACTTGTCAATTCTCTTTTCTATAATCATTCATAGACTGCAAAAAATTTCATGTATATTGTGGTCCTCACTGTGCTGAACTTAATTTGAACAGATTGGATCTCCTATAAGTATTCCTCAAAAGGACTTCATTGATATTGGTCGTATTGCATCCATTGAGAACAACCATAAGCCTGTTGACTCTGCAAAGAAAGGCCAAAGGGTGGCCATTAAGGTATGAAGTGGTTGAGACTGTAAATTGTCATGGATTGGTTAGAATTTTGATCTATCTTCTTTCTTTTTTACTTGTTTGTAGAATGTAGGATCAGTGTGTAGTAGTTTCTCTTTGATTCCCAATATCCGTTTTGTATATCATCATTGTACAATAACCTTTTACAAGAATTCTAAGAAATTGATTTGATCTTTGCTTATATACCCATGAGATCTCACTCCTTGCACATGTTTACAGATAGTTGGATCTAATCCTGAGGAGCAACAAAAGATGTTTGGTAGGCATTTTGAAATGGAAGATGAGCTTGTCAGCAAAATTTCAAGGAGGTCTATTGACATACTCAAGGCCAATTTCCGGGTATGTAGAGTTTTGGGTGAAGCTCTTTTGTTTGAGCAAATATCTAGTTTTGCTTACTGCTGCCTGCTTCTTTAACCTTTTACAGAAAGACCTCTCAGTTGAGGATTGGAGACTTGTCATGAAACTGAAGACCCTCTTTAAGATACAATGAGACAGATTTTTGTAGCGCTTTCAAAGGAGTTGGTTCTTGGGTCTCCGATAAGCACCATGTTAGGGGGGGCTTATTCATCGAGCAATAACTGGTCATTTGACCATAAACAAGGAGTTTGGACTCAATAGAACACACACCTCAGGGTCAGAGATGAGCAAAAGTAAAGAATGCAAGTGGCGTTGTCGTCTGCTGTGACTGATTTCCTTTCGTTGGTACTCCAAGCATTCTGTATTTGCTGTTTTTGGCACTGAAGTGAGAATTTTTGCAGCATTGACCAATGGCAGAGAGGAGTGTGTTGTACAGAAATGTAATTTGAATTTTGATATACAAAAATGAAAAGATTGTTGGTGTGCTATTGCTGGCAAGTTTTTCATATTAATATCAATATCAACTAGTATATATATACCCGCGTGATGCGTGGATATTATTCAAATATTGTTTCTAATAATTTCAAATTTTAATATCTTGTTATATCATGTAACATTGTATAATCTTAAAAAAAGTATATTATATTGTTACTCAATGAAATGTACTCCCTTCATCTCCATAACTAAATTTATATGAATAGAGACAATAAATCATGTAATTATTAAATAATTTTTATTATATTATTCACTATTTAATTTTATTAGACTGTTAATATTGATTTTTATTAGCTTATCACTGGGCTTAATATAATTATCAAGTGTTTTTTTTTAATTAATGTAAGACAGATATATTTATTTTGTTTACTCGTGAGTTTTTAGCTTTTATTTTTCATTTTTTTGTTCAAACATTTCAATTTAAATTTTAGGGAAAGTAATATGTATATTATCTAACTACTTAATTATATTCTCAAAATTAGTTCCAAACATTTTTTTCCACCTTTCCTCTCTTTTTTTTCTAAGGTATTTTAATTACTTTTTGCTTGTTTGGTTTTGAATAGACAAAATTTAATGTTAAACGCTAAAAGCAATAAATATTTCTTCTTTTTTATTTCAATATATAGAATGTTGACTATAAATTTTAAACTATAATTTTTTCTTATTGTAAAATTTAAAATTATATTGGTTGGCTATTTATCCACTTGCATATTATAATGGATAAAATTTGTATAGGGTAAAATTAAAATTGATAAGTTCTGTTATGCATGATATAAATGATAAAATAAAATATATATTAGAAAAAGACACTAATATAATCTAATCAGTTAGAAGTGGTTATGATTTATTATTAAAATTATACACTTTTAACTCTATTAAACATACTTTTATCTCATATTCAATTTTAATTTGTACTTTGATTTAAAGAAAATTATGTAACACAAGTACATAATATTTAATTATACTCTAACTTACAATAATAATGTTTTATCTTTTTAGGTTGTGATTTAATATTCATCATTGAGTACTCATATATGCTCTTTTTACTAAAGGATTTCCTCAAGAAGAAATACAAAATACCACCTATTGATATAAGATAGAGGACATGCATAATCAATATTTTTTTTTTCCATATACATAAATGTAGATTTGAAGTAAAATGAAGGAAATAGTAGATCAATTGAAATATCTCAAATGTTAATCCTCCTAAAAGTGAGTAGATATAGGAATGTGATGAAATACTACTCAAGAAAGTCATTTTTCTGATTAAGAGAAATATATTAAAATATATATAAAAAAGTGAATATAATAATATTGTCTATACACATTTATAAATATATTCACATTCACATATTTGGTAGTTCTAATAAGTATTTATCCTGACATACATTGGATACAAAAAGAATTAATAATAATAAGTGCTACTTTTCTCCATCTTGCTTCTCTCTAAAAAGAAAAGAATGCATTAAATCCTAAAACTTTCTTATCCCTCTAACATAATCACATTTATAAAAACTCTAATGACTAAACAATTTTCATAATCTACTTACTCAAATGCCTTCATATAGTTATCATGAAAACTAAGGAGATCAAATTTTGAGAGAAATATGTTATTTAATGCAGAGAAAAAAATACAACATTACTATATAAAGGCAATTTAGAACTAAAAAGAGAAATACTACAACTTAATATTTAATTTTTAAAAAACATATCAGCACGAAATAAAAGATGTTTATATATATAATTTGTCTTCCATCAAACTATAATAAAACAAAGAAGCATTAGTTAGAGAATATTCTTACAAAACAGAATAAGTAAATAATAATGAATCAAATAAAAATATATTACTTCAGTGAAATAACCATACAAATAAGAAAAAATTATATGAAAAAGAGAGGAAACATTAATAGAGATACTGAACAAAACAAATTAATAAATGAGTTAGTAGGTACAGTTAATATCTTCTTAGAATAGTGAAGATATACGAAATTTTAATTCTTAGATTAAAATGCAATCTAACTAAGAAAAATGATAGGATTATGATAATGCTAAGAAAAAAAACGAATCAAAGCCACACCGAAACTTCAATGAAAATGACGAGAAAAGAAAATAGAGGTGAAACAATATTGGTTGTAAAAGAGGCAATTAGCCAATTTAATGACAAGAAGGGCAGAAAGTCACTTCGAATCTAAATATATCATACCTGACCATGAGCTACGTACATGCTAAGAAAGACCTAAAGTGATCCTAATTTAACGGTTCGAGAGTCTAAGTATTGAATATGTAACACCCCGTAACTAGAAAGAATTAGAATTAGAAAGAGCCAATTTTGGAAAGAATGAAAATTTGGAAAATTTGGTTATGTTAATTTTGAGTTTTTGGTCAACTTCCAACGACCATAACTACTAGCTCAGGATGAGTTAGGTGTGTTTTCAGATATCGTAGGAAAGATCTTGGAATAATCTTTCCAACGCCGTCGAGTTTGCACGATTTCGAGTTCATATGAGTGAGATATGCCCATTTGAAGTTGGGCTGTTCAATTAAGGAAAGTTTAATCCGGATTTTAGAAGGCATTATGGTCTTTTCCTTATCCAATTATTTTATTTCATTTTTGGGTAATTAATTGGGGTCAAATCAGATTTTAGTCAGTTTAGAAAAGTTGAAGTTCACACTAGGGCTTGGAGAAAAGAGAAAAGAGGAGAAAGGAGAAGAAAGTTCAAGATTCATCGTCTTCGTAAGGAATCACTTGTGGATTTCGTCAAGGGGTGATCCCTACGAGGTATGTGAGATCACATAGCGTTGGGTTAGTTCACCCACGCGCCAAGCATGTTTAATTCAATGTATTTTCGTCCTAAAAAGAATGAGAATTTGATGTTCTTGATAGTTGTTCTTGAATTGATTTCGTTCTTGAATATGAGTTGAGATTAATGAGTTTCTTGTTATTAAAGTGTTGTTTCCTTGAGTTGTTTGAGTTTGATGTTGTGTATATGCCTTGGGTATCTGATTCTAAAGTGAATTTGAGAAAAGAAATCGGAATTAATCGATTTAAGATCAGAAAACAAGACCAAAAGTTCGTCGCATTTTACCTGAAGGCAAGGCTGGAGCGGCGCTCCCCCATAGCGCCAGGCAGGCTGGGGCAGCGCGCCAGCAGTGTGCCATTTTGGAGCCCCAGTAAGTTGGGGCTGGCGTGGCGCGCCAAGGACGCGCCCGAATCATCGTTTTCCACCAGTTTTTCATCGTTTAGCCCGTTAAGTCTTTGTAAAGTGTACTAACACTTCCTATTGATTCTAACTACTCTAAATGACTTCTCAACATCTAGAAATCATCCAGAAACATGAATCATAACGTTGAATCCATAAATTCAAATTCAAGGAAAGTTAAGAGCCAAGTCTAGGAAGTTCTTAGAGTCCTTTCAATAAGTCTTTTGCAAATGCTTTTAACTTTGTTTTAAGACTTAAAGTTCATGTTGAGTAAAGAGGAAAGAGTCAAGATTGAAGTTCATTTCTTCAAAGAAGTATATGGGGACTATGTATTTCCAAAGAGTTTAAAATGTTTTCACGTTTAAATAAGAACGGAAACTGAGATTTCCAAAGAGCCTTTGAGCTAGTTTTCAGAAAAGAGTAAATGCTTTCACAATTAAGCAAGAAGGGAAACTTTGATTTCCAAGATAGCCTTTGAGCTAAGTTTTGAGCAATTATCTCAAACTACCGAAAGAAGTATGTTTTTAAACATAAGAGTTACTATTATATTTTGGGAGTAGTATTGAGCACCGATATGGGGGAGAGTTCAGACAACTCACAGCCCCCATAAACCATGTAGCCACCATGGGTAGAAAAAGGTCACACTTTTTAGATGATTCCTTAGTGCTTTTTAGCATAGACTAGTGGATCTACTTAGTAGTTCAGGTTCTATACCCTCAGCAAGGTATAGGACGGCCCCGGCAGCGTGAGGCAAAACACTGTATCATCACAATAGCTCTTAAGTGATGGTTGTCGGTTAGAGAAACTCCCACAGAAGTAATTGTATTCTTATATACACAGTTTATTGTATTTTTACATACATTTCAGAGTTATATTGTATCTTTGCATACATATAGAGTACCATTGTATTTCCAAAATACACAGAGTTGACATCCATGTTTTAAACAACTTTTCTTTATATTTCACTTGTTTTAAAATTCTTTATATTGAAATGAGTTCAGTTATGTTGAGTTGAGTTGAGCCAGGTAAGTTCTTCAGTTCCTTTCAATATTATGTCTTGTTTTAGAATTCCCCCCGCATATTCGTACATTCAATGTACTGATGCCATTTGGACTGCATCTTCTTATGATACAGACACAGGTAACCATGATCAACATCCATCACATCGTTGATCCAGTTGAGCACTCAGAGTCTTGTGGTGTGCCTCCTTGCTTTCCGGAGGATCCCTTTTATTGCTTTCAGTTTTATTATTAGTTCATTAGGATGTCGTGGGCCTTGTCCCAACATCCATCTCAGTTGTTTTAGAGGTTTCATAGACAGTCAGATGTTAGTTCTTTAGTCTTTTCATTGTCATTATCTTATGTTGAGACTTGAGTTTGCCTTAATGGCCAGTTGAATGTTCCTTTATAACATTCCAGTTTATTACATAGATTTATCTTTGTTGAGTTAAGTCTCCCGCTGAGTAAGTAAACCTGGCCAAGGGTTCTATTGGGGCCAATAATGGTTCTCGTGTGCCAGTCCCGCCCAGGGTGTAGGCTTGGGGCATGACAGAATATAAGGGGTAAACCTATGGTATTTTTATGTACTGTATTGAATTATATTGTGAGAGTGAGTGTATACCGATTCCCTATACTTTTAATATTTATTGATATATGTGTGAAGAATGGGACTTCTTTATGGTAAGGGCACAATTAGTTACATTGTCGAAAAGTCAGTATCTTGGTGACTATTATTTGTGTATATGAATGAATTCATTGTTGTGTCTATATCATGATTGATATACATGTAGGTTGTTTTGAACCTAACGACTGGACTGTGTTGAATGATGAAAATGGAGGATAGAATGTTGAGAAAAGACCATGTGATTGCTTGAATCCTAAGTCTACTTTTGCATCATGTCATTTTTATGTTAGTAAGTGTCGCTTGAGGACAACAACAATTTTAAGTTGAGGGTGTTGATGTACCACAAATTTATTGTACTTAAAATATTCAAAATTGGAGTTTTTCATGTATCTTAGATATTTTCTAGTAGATGTGATGGTATTTTTATCTATGTTTGCAGGAAAGTAGGTTACGATAGTCTGAGGATGGAATTAGAGTGAAGTAGCAAGTTTTTGAAGACCTATGGGTCAACCTATGAGCCGTAGTCCATTAAATGAGCCGTAGGACTTACTCAAAAATAAAGGTTGAAGATTCTCGAGATTTTTTTGGCTAAGTATAGGGTGAAGGAATGTAACACCTTAGAAATTAGTAGGCAAAACTCGAGCTTAACGTGATGGTTAGAGTCATGGATGTAACTCTCCATACTTAAAAATAAAGGGTTCCATGTTAAAACGTCAAGGTACGTCCCCCAAGGACCATCCATGGGTCCTTGAGGAGAACCCCTAGAAACTGCCCAAAAGCAGTGGACCATGGTAGAATCCACACCCCGTGGGTGGGTCCATGCCCTGTGGATGGTGCCGTAGGTCAAAGCCCATAAAAATTCAGCTCTAAGAACCCAAACCATGGTTCACTAGAATGGGCCGTGGGTCCAACCACGGTCTGTCAGTGAGGCCTGGTGGATGGGACCTGGAAGCTGGTTTGAGGGTTAAGTTTAGGGGTAGTTTGGGGTTTTCCGGTTTTAATTAATATAAGTGATGTCATTTTAGACTAATTTAGACCACATATATAAGGATTTTAGACCACTAAATTAAGTCATTCATCTCATTATTTCTAAAAAACCCAAATTAATTCCCAAACTTCTTCCTCACCAAAAATTCTCTCTCTAGAAGAAGAAGAAGAGGAAGAAGAAGAAGAAGAAGAAGAAGAAGAAGAAGAAGAAGAAGAAGAAGAAGAAGACGAAGAAGAACCCATGAAATCCCCCTATTTCCTAATTATTATCTTGTGATGTGGGTTTGTTGATGAAAGAAAACTGTTTGGGGATTATGCATGTAGTGATTGGGTTACTTGAATTAAGTTGATATCCATGTCTAATGTATTTAATTCTAGATGTGTTGATTTGATATGAGCTTTGACCCTTGAAAGGGAAAAATATGATATTATGCTTGTTTTATGAAGTTTATGTATATGCTTTAAGAACACTTTGAGAGTGAAGTGTCTATGATTATTATGTAGTTGTGTGTTGTTGAAAGGGTATTCTCATATACACACTTATGCATGAGTATGATATGATGTGAAAGGTTTTCTCACAATAAGAAGATTCTAAGGTTGAAAGGCTTTCTCACCTATTGAATCTATATGTAAACATGGACGGTGAAAGGTTATTCTCATGCATGATCTATTGAGCTATCTTAATGAATCAAGTTATGACTTAATATGTATTCCATGTGAATTAATGCTTATCACCGAGTGGATATTGAATATGAGATGGAAGCTTTTACACTAGTTGAGTCCGGCTTCCCAATGGGACCTTTTACACTAGTTGAGTTTGGGTTCCCAAAGTATGTCTCATGAGATGGATACCTTTTACCTTAGTTGAGTTTGAGTTTATAGTAGCAATATCCTTATCCCATAAACTATGTGGCCCCATAGGTTATATAGCTAGTGGATCCACCTAAGCTAAGAGTATGGTTCTACCTTTGGCAAGTAGGACAACCCTTTTCGGTGTGGGTAACACCGGGGGTCCATGTATAGCTCACATGGTCTCATGTCGGTTAAGGATTATTCCCACAACTACAAGAACAAGAATATGAATTATGAACTATGGTTACTCAAGAAGTTTTTATATGAGTTTTCAAGGTCTTAAAGGTGTGAATATGAATGATGGCCTAAAGAGGTTTACTTAGCATGGGTGAGATTTATGGGGTCTTATCCATGCATTGCACAAGTATGCTTTGAGGGTACTTATGAAGTATTTCTCTTATGTTATGATGATCTATCTATTGACTATGTTTATGACTTATGCTTTTCCACTATCCTTAAGATGATGTTTAAACTTGGTAAGTTGCATGCTTTCAAATAAAATGTCCCTTTTAGCATGTTTCAATGTTTTTATGCATGACTATCATACTTAGTGCATTTTTGTACTAACACCTACTTTGCATACATTTTTACCAAGTGTAGAGTCCGGTTCTCGAGGTGATCATTCTAGTGGCTAGTGCTTGGACTTTGCTATCTCCCGAGATTTTTGATGAGTCCTCATGGTTCGAGGATGGCTATTTCTTATGATGTAGTTTCCTTTATTGTATTTCCCTTTTTGGACATGTTGTATGGGCTAGGCCCTATTTCATTCAAACATTGTAATAGATGGCTATATTGAGACTAAGTGTCTAGACTTCCTCTTTCGTTTATGAAAATTTTGGACTTGAAATGTGTTTTTTACTCTTATTGTTCTATTGCTTATGTTATGAGGACTAAGTGGATTGTATGGAGTCCTATACGCCATGTCACATATAGGGGGTACCCCTGGGTCGTGACAAGGAAGCAGACTACGAGCCGTAGGTCTGAGTCGTAGAAAGATTTATAAATAATGAGTTCCAGTACTTTGGACTACGAGCTGCCAGGATGGATAGTTCAATGGTCTACGAGCCATAGATCAGTTCCGTAGGAAGAGTCCAGATAGCCTTAATGAATTTATGTATACCGGTTAGGTCTACGAGTCATAGCTTGACCTACGAACCGTAGACCAACAAACTTAGATCTGACTGTTGAAGCCTACTTTTTATATGTTTTCTTTTTCTAGTTTATTTAGGATTATATGTCTATAAATAATTGTTTATTTCTCATTTTTGAGTTAGACAGTTCGTAATTTGAGTTTTTGGTTTGAGAATTGCTTTGGTAAACACTTGTCCATTTTAATTTTTGAATCATTGGTTTATAATACATCTTTTGTTAATCAATTCAAGATTTCGAAATTAACTACTCTAATTGTAAGTATATGATTTATTTTAACAACCTTAACATGAATTGTGATCACCCAAGCATGAGTAGCTAAATCCACAAGTAGGGTTGTGGGAACCATGAGAAATTAACAAAGTAGACCTAATAATTAGTAATTTTGAATAGTTTTTATGCATGTATTGTTGATCTCTTTGCTTTGATTGCTTTTTAATTATGTCCAAGTTAGAATCCGCCTTATTCCTACTTGCACGACCGAGGACGTAACAAATGGGAAAAGAGATTAAAAAATGGAGATTTGATGACTACAAACTTCATCTAATATCTTGAACCACCTTTGTAATAGCTAATCTAGGGTCAAGGATAAGGGTTAGTAAAGCACACAACCGTAGACTGACCAAAGTTGCGTGGTGAAATTCCCTATTTGGGCGACCAACCACTTAGGAGATGCCAAACTTACCGACTTTGCATGTTAAACACTAGACAAAGTTACTAATATAAAGTTTACTATGCTAAGGAATTGTTGGGAACACGTATGCCCTGGTTTCATCTCATATTGATTCTACAAAACATTCGATCCTGCTTACTTGGTTACTTGTTACAGAATTCAATCAATCAAGCTTTTGTTGTACTTTTATTTTTATCGAAATACATCGACGAAAAGTAAAATTAACAATCAATTAGGCTAAGTCTAGACCTCAATCATGTGGGATCGGTCCTAACCTGTGTTGGGTTCTATATTTGAACAACGACCGCTTATACTTCCTTAGGAAGGTATAATTTGGTCATGTTAGTCATGCACTGGTCTGTGAATCAAACCTACAGAACTCAGAAATTGTGCCTTTTACGGGCCCTTGCATTGCCCATGGACGGGTATACGACCCATAGAGGTATCCGTACAAGATGACCCTCATAACTTAGATCTCCTTCATGGACCGTGAAATGGTGTACGGTATGTGAAAGGCACTTGTAGACAACTTCTTCAGTTTTTAAGTCAGGTTTAGTTTGATCTTTTTCTACTCTTCTAGTTACTATACTATTTCATTTTGACCTATTCTAAGTGGGAATAACTAGTTCGTAAAATACCATTACCTCCCCATTATCTCATAACCCCCCCAAATTAAATTTCTTCTCTCTCTAGTCTCCTCTCAAGCAAGAACTAGGGTTCCAAGTTTCAAGTCACCATTTAAAGAATCAAGCCAAGATTTCTACTCCAAGTATGTTAAAATTTCTTCAATGAGTCCCAAAAAAAACTCATAATTTCAAGTTTATGATTTCTACAAGATAGAATTTTCAATGACCCTCATGGGTTTTCAATGTGAATCAGTTTTCCTCATGATTTCACCTAAATTACATTGTTTTACTTATAAATTCCATGTTTTAATGATTATTTCATGAACCCTAAGTATGCAAGTATTTTCATGACTCATAATTATGCTATTTCAGATGCATATATCAGATTATCATTTTTTATGAATTAGATGCTTTTAGATAAAGTATCTTTGAGATTATTTTCACATATCATGATATATATGATGCTTTTAGATAAAGTATCCCTCATTATGATTTCAATATTATGATTTATGAGCTACTTAGTATGTATCGGTTATCAATATGATTCAGTAGTACATGTTATTACTATTTCAAGATTTATGCATGTTTCCTTTGGGAGTATATTTAGCATCGAGTGGATTTTAGGGATGAAGGTTTCTATTTAGTATATGTAACCCTTTAGTAGCTATCCCTAAGTTCGAGAACTACATGCCACCATATTATTTGTCTCAGATGGACATTAGCTAGTTGATCCACCTTAGCTCAATTATTAGGTCCCTTATGATGGCAAGAATTGGAGACTCCCTTTTCGGTAGAGGAGCAGTACAATGAACTCTTAGTTGTAGCTCACATGGTTTAGGTCGGTTATGAGTATCTCCCATAATATGATATGATTTTCAGTTATTGCATGACCTTGTACTTATGTATTTTAGTTTAGTATGACTCAACTTCATGATATTTTACTTGGTCATTGCATCAATATATTTTACAAATTTAATATGGTAAAAAATCATGTGTAATATGCATAATCCTCATACTCAGTTCGTTCAAAGTACTGACTGCATACTTTCAGTCTGTATTGTTTGATAATATAGGTTCTAACGCTCATCATTAGACCCGCTGTTAGTACATATTTGATCAGCTAGCAAACGAGGTTGTGAGTCCTCGTCTATCCGAGGAAAACCTTTATGATTTCCTTCAGTATTTGTCTTTTAGTTCAGATTGTTAGAGCGAGTTAGGGGTTTATCCTAGACACTCATATTAGAAGAGGCTTTTCAGATAGTTAGTTAGATTCCACCATGTTTGTTATGACCAAAGAGTACCCCCTAGACGTAACACGGTGTACAAGACTCCGAAGAGCCTCATACAAGCCTCTTAGCATATCATAACATATGAACATAGGAAATAGTGCGGAAATTTAAAACTTTTCTTTACCATCGAAGTCTTTTTAAAAAATAAGTGGGAGTCAACAACACTATGTCTCAAACCATCTAAAACACTTGAATAATACGCTCAAATAGCACCTCCCTAAAGAAGCATAAGCGATCGTTATCAAGTACAAAACCCAACTTGTAGGTTGGGGTCGATCCCACGAGGAATTTGGTTTAGACTTAACTTTAACCAACGATTATATTCGTTTAGTCAATGTATTTTCGAAAACAAGTAATAAAATGGGGAGGGGGGGGGGATTTTGTGAAACAAATTCAGGAAATTATGTAAGTAATCAGTGAGCAAGATTCAAACTTTAGTTGTTATCAAGATGAGAAAGTAACTAGGGTATACGTGTTCCCCATAAGCTCATAACACGATAATCCTAGTAATAGAAATCCTTTCCTAGTATATTACATGCAAAGTGATAAGTTAGGTATCTCTAAATCCTTGGTCCGGCATCTAGAGAATTTCACCCCGCACCTTGGTCCGGCTACGTGTGTATAATTTACTAACCCTTACCTTTACCTCATACTAGACATCACATCGATGTATGACAAAGTTTTCACCCTCGCACCAATCGACATTAGACTATTAGATAGTATCACACTAAATCTATTTTGATAATTCTTTTCTTATTAACTACCTCCTTGGTCCGGCAAGTAGCAACAAGGCAAGCTCTAACGTTGTGCACTATTAAAAAGACTTCTAAACAAAAGAATTATCAATGCATGAAATAACACTATTCAAGAATTACTTAGTTACTATTCATACATTGTTAATAGCTCATGGTTCCCAGAACCCTAGTTGTGCATTTAGTTACCCATAGTAGCAAGAACACAATTCATATTTTTAGATGAAGAAATCATGAACTTACTCAATGAGAAGAATAAACCCAGAATCTCAACTTGAATTTCAAAGTCAAAATCTTCAAAATGAACTTAGGAAATCAAGAATTGCTAAAGTTGCAAGTTAATCTCCCAAGCCAAAAACTAGAACTAAAATAATAAAGTCTCACCCCCCAAAAATGAGGTTTACATGCCCTATATATAGAAAAATAAGTCCTAACTAAAAAGGAAATGAAATAAGGAAATAAAGTTTCAGGACGCGTCTTCGATCTACGACACTGACCTACGGATCGTGGATTGACCTACGGTCCGTAGGTCCCTTCCGTGACTCAGGACGTAGGCAAATTTTCAGCTTCCAAAACATAATCATCTCTGATGCAAACGACGAATCAACAGTACAGACCGTGGTTTGATCCACGGTCCGTAGATCCTCCTCCGTAGCACCACACTTAGAATCTTTAAAATCAGGTACTGGAACCCCTTCTCTGAATCATTTGACGGAGCAACATTATGGTCCGTAGATCAATCTACGGTTCGTCGATTGCAACCGTGATTCCACACTTAGTCAAGAATTCCCTGATCTCCTTTAATGCCTTGCCTGCCCATATACGATACCCATCTACGAAGTGTGAATGGACCTACAGTCCGTGGATCACCTCCGTAGATGCCCTTTTCTGCACCTCCTTCAGCCGTGTCTCTCAGTTTTCACGTCTGAACACATTTTCTGCAAACATGATAAAAATACATAAAAACTAATACAAAATGGCCCTTGACACACACAAATCTTAAGTGAAATGTATTAAAAATATCGTAAACTCACGGTATATGAAATAACACTTTTGGACGTAGCCCATACAAAAGCTCTAAAAATAAAAATGAAAGAATTAAAAGACATAGTGGGTTTGTCCTCGAAGCTATGAGGACTCACGAAATCTTCAACTCCTTGCTCCTTAGAAACCTATCTTCCAAGAATAGAACTCAAGTCTCCAAACCCTACACTTTGTGAAGAATGTAGAAGAAATATGGGTTAGCACAAATATGTACTAAGTATGATAGCCATGCATAGATTCCTTTAAAACATGTAAAAAGGGACATTTTTGTTGAAAAACATGCATTTACCAAGTTTGAGAATCATCATGCACTTTTAGTGTAAAACACAAGTCACAAACATGTTTATCATAATAACATAATAGAACCATCTCTTAGGTAACCCTAAGTTTTACTTGTGCAATGTATTAATGGCATCCCATAATACCACTCATACTAAGTATCCCTTTGAGGCCACCATAGTCATGTTTACCCTTCTTGGATCCCATCTTTAGCCTATTTCTTATAGACAAGGTAACATGGACATTTAATAAGTCATGACAAGGAAAGCAACTCATAGCAACAACTCAACATTACAAGTAGCCTTGACATCAAATGAAATTACCATTTAGTCACAAGCACATTCATTAAATGAGTCATCTTGACAAGGAGGAATTTACCATAACTACTCTCAAAACCTACTTGTGCAATGCATGGATGAAGTCCCATACCCCCACCCACACTAAGTATAGTTTCTTGAATAGCCATAGTTCGTCCTAGACTTGACCTTGTGGGAATTAGCTTTAACCGACATAGACCATGTGAGCTTTCATGAAATCCGGTGTATGCCCCACACCGAAAAGGGGTGTCCTACTTGCCTAAGGTAGAAATAAAATGTATTAGCTTGGAAATGGATTCAATGGCTAAATAACCTACGGGGGCACGTAGTTATGGGATAATGAGATTGCTACTAGAAACCCAACCTTACTTAACGGGGGAGCTTCTATTTCATGAGATTAAATTTAGAAACCCAGCCTTTTTCATTGACGGGAGAGCCTCTATCTCATTTTCAATATCCACTCCGTGCTAAGCATAATTCCTATGAAGTATTTACTGAATCCTAACTTGTTTCCATTAGGATAGCTCAATAGATCATGGGTGAGAACCACTTTCACAGTCCATGTCTTTTTGTTAGATTTAATTTGGTGAGAACTGACTTTCAACCTAGAATCTTCATGTTAGATTCAATTAGGTGAGAACTGACTTTCAACCTAGAATCTTCAATATGTGAGAATAACTTTCACATTATATTCATTATGTGTTTATGAGTATGAACTTTCAATCAACGCAATAATATCATCATAATCATTGAATAATCATGTATAAGTGTGTGGGTGTGAGAATAGACTTTCAACAACACCACAATTACATCAAAGTCCTGATCACTTTACTTTCTCAAAAGATGGTCTTAAATCATGAACATATTTTCCCAAAACATGTATAATACCATATATTACCCCTTTAAGGACCAAAGAGCATATTCAATCAACACATCTAACATTCATTATATTAGACATGGATATAATCATAGTTCAAGTAATCAAGTCATAAAATGCATGATCTCAAACACTCATAATATAGGTCATGTTGGTGGAGTCTTTCCATAATAAAACCACATACAATTCAACACACATAATAGTTTCCCTCTTAAAGCCTTAACATCTTTTAGCTCATTTATATTAGTTTTTACCCTTAAAGCCCTAGAAGCCATCTTCATACTACAAGCCTTACTCTCAAGCAATACGTCACATGATGATCATGTATACCTAATTCTCAAGATATTCCAACCACATGCTTCATTCTTAACCAATTATAGTCATATAACATCATACAAACCCAATCTCAAAATCATTAAACCATGATCCATGATATAAACCCTAATCTAATCAATTCATGTCTACAAGCTTTACTTTTAAGTAATTCCCCTTTAGTTCCTCTAATCTCAAGTAATTCATAAAGTAGTTCATCAATCTTAGGAGGTCACACCTAAGCCCTCAATTGCCTCTTCCATGGCTTAAGCCAAACTATATCAATTTCACCCTAAAACCTTAGGTTAATAAAGAATACATATTTAATCATACTAAAATTATGTAATTACACCATAAACAACCATTATCCATCCAATTGTATCAACATATAATAATACCCACACTTTAAAATCCACTTTAGGAGAATAGGGAAATTCATGGACTCTTGAAGAATTCATCTTAAAACATTAGTAATTCATCAATTTGAACATAATGTAGTGCAATTAAATCATTGAAAACGTTTTTAGAAAGAATCCATGACTTGGAGTAAAAACCCTAGGTTTTGGAGAGTTTGCTACTTTGAAATTGAGAATTTGAGGACTTCATGGATGAAAGCATTCCATGAATCAAAGACTACCATACCTTAGATGAATATTCTTCACGAATTTGGGTAGAAAAGATGAGTTCTTGAGCCCTAGACTTCAACTTCTTCTTCTTCTTCTCCAATGGAGGTTTTAGAGAGAATATTTTTGGGGGTAAAGTTGGTTATGTTTTGGGGTCTTGGGATTTATGAAGTATATAGGTTAGTTAATGGTTTAAAAGTACTTATATAAGTGTATTAAAATAATATAATACGATCCCACATTAAAATAATTAAACTAGGTATTACCTAAAAGAAACTTACCTTGGCCAACTTTGAGGCAACATTGCAGGCCCCATCCACGACCCCCATCCACAGGGCGTGAATGGACCCACGGACCATACTGGTCACTCGTGGGTTGGGGTATGCAGCTCCTCAATGTGGCTCTTGACCCACGACTAGGTACTACGGGGCGTGGATGGACCTACGCATAGTAGGTCCCATCCGTAGGTCACACAATTGGGTAGTTTTGGGGCAGCTTGGGGTTAGGCTTTAGGGTCCTCCGCAAGGACCCCTTGGTTGGTCCTTGGGGAGTCGTACCTTGACGTTTAACCCCTAAACCCCTCATCCTAAGTTTGGAAAGCCATTTTACAACATTAACTCACACATCAAACTCTAAAACTCTCATGTAAGGCTCTCGTTTCACCTACTAGTTTTAGGGGGCATAAAAATGTTATGTTGTCTTTTAGATATTGTGTCTATTTCAATATTACGGGTTTTATTCAGATATTTCAGTTTTGGCTTCCATGTATATGTTTCAGTTTTATTTTGATTTTACTAATCTTAGTGTTAAGTTATGCAATGAGGTTATCTTAGAGTCACTTGTGGCTCTAAGTGAGTGTGCCATTACAAGGGTTTAGGCTCAGGGAATCACAAGATAATAGTACATAATTATACATATCCCACTGCACCGATGGGAATTCCATGCAAAAGTGTCCAACACTGCTTTTGGCGCCGCTTTCATGGGATCCTTTCGAGTTTAACATGCACTTGCACCAAGAGAATGTTGATGCACATTAAGCGGTGATACTTCAGATTGTTCCTTCCCTTCTGGTCGGAATTGAGCCGACGAAACATCCGACGAAACATCTCTTCATTCCTACTAAATGTTGGTTCCTCACTAGTTTCATGCCCCGAGCCTACACCCTCGACGTGGCCAACACTCGAGAACCATTATTGGTCCTAAGGGAACCCTTGACCTGTCTGACTCTTTAGCGGGAGACTTTCTCAAACAATATGTGACTTAAAACAAAATTCAATCCTTTAAATTCAAAGTCAATACTCAACTAAAACGTTTGAAATACTCTATGTAATAAATATAATAGTTGTAAAACAGTTTAACAAGAACTCTTAGGACATCTCAAATCTAACTATATATGAAGCCTCTAATAATAAGATAGGTGAGGGTAAAATACCCACGACATCTCAAAGCTACTAAACTAAAATTAAATGTGAAACCTGCTGGAATGGTAGGACGCTCACAAAAGTTATCTGAAGTGCAAAGTGATATCAACGAAGCGCCTATTGATGATCTTGAACACCTGTAACTGCATAAGAGAAAGTGCAGGTCGAGTGACATCAGTAAATTAAATATACGAGTATGTAATATAACCGATGCGAAACAACTGAAAGAAAGGACTATAGCAGATAAAGATATGCTCAAGCTACATGTAGAGAAAAAAGGAACTAAATCATTTAAAACTTTACAAGTTCATATTCATTCTATGAAACTCAACATAATAAGTGATATAGTAAAGTACACTTAACTTTATTTGGGAGATTCTCTAACTGAAAACCATCACTATGAGCTACGTGATGATACATTGTCTCGCCCATGCTACTAGAACTGTCTTATACCGTGCTGAGGTATAGAACATCTCAACTAAGTGGATCCACTAAGCAATAATGATTCATCTTAAAAGTATGATTCTTTACCCATGTTGGCAAACATGGTTTATGAGGATTTTGATTTGTATGAACTCATCCCATATCGGTGCTCAATACTACTCCCAATAAGATATACACTCATGCTCGATGTTTAAAAATATTCTCTTTCTCAATTTGAGGTAATTACTCAAAAGACCCTCTTAAAAGAGATAATACTATGAAATATCTCTAAACTCATAAACTCATTTAGAAATCAAATTTTCTCATTCTCAATGTAACAAAATGATAAATTTGGGTATCAATAGTTCCCTTAAACTTTACTCAAAGTGTCTCCTTAAACTTTTCTCAGAACCCCTCATCACCTCTTTAGAAAATCAATTTAATATAATTGTTCTATTAAAAAGATTCTCAAAAATAAATCAATGAATGCTATAATAATAGGGTTCATGCTGAAATATAGACATGAACAATTAACATCAAAGATCTCAATACAATGATAAATAACTCAATACTCAGAAATTAAGAACTCATAACTCAATAATATGACTCGTCTCAAGAATACTCTAAATAAAGGATAAACCCCTAGATTTCTCTCTTACATATTTGAAAGTAGATGTAGGGAATGAGGACGAACTAGTCCAACACTATGATAGCCTTACATACCTAGAAGAACAAAGTTCTTTGGTGAAATCGTTGAAATTCGAAGAATGCTTGAAAACCCTAGTTTTTCTCCTTTTGGAACCTTGCTCTAATTTTTCTAAGTGGTAAATAACGTTAAGACTATTTTAACACTATTTAGACCCTTAATTAGGTTAAAAATGGTCGTGGTTTAGGCTTAGAATGGATGGGAAAAGTCTGAAACACCCTTCATTAAAACTGCCAAATTGGTCTCTGGATTGGGCATACGGTGTGTAGAAGTTTCTACGGCCCGTACAGGTCAACCGTAGAATCACTTTTTGGGGCCTACAAATTCACACTGCTTTTTACAGTTCATATCTTCAGATCGTAGAACGTTCCACGGTCCATTGACTCTCCCGTGGAACTCAACTCCTAGCTCAAATTTTCACCAAGTCTGCATCACTCTTCATAACCCGTCTACGGCCCGTCATTCATCCTACAGTCCGTAGGACCCAATTGTAGACCTCTAATTTCAACTCCACAATTTGACCAAGTCTGAAACAACTCTTCGGGCATTTCTTAGAACCCATAGAATAATGTATGACCCGTCTTGCACACCCGTGGACTTAACTTCGAAAACTCAAATTTCCTTGACTCAACTTGGTTCCTACGGATCGTAGAATCCTCTGCAGTCCGTAGGTCGGTCCCGTCGAATTAGTATCTTAGCAGAATATTTAGCAACCTTTTTTCTTTTCAAGTCACGGGGTGTTACAATGCATGTTGTCAATGTGTATGTTACCCATAAATCATTCACTTATAAAAAGTAAATTGACAATTTCGATACTCTCACACTAAGCTTCAATAGAACTTGATCATAATGCTAAGAAACTGTCCAATATATATGAATTTGTGGTGACTGATCAACCCAAGTATTCAAAGAATATAAAATCAGAGAAACTTACTCACTTTTCCTCTGTCAAGTCCTACAGTTATTTGAAAATATTTGTGTTTAAACTTAAAATTGTAATTGGCACACTTGTTAATTATTATTTTTGTGAACCTAAAAGTTTCAGTTATAGCAAGAAAAGATATAATATTATTGAATCATTCAAATATATCCCTACATCATGTGATATTAACAATTATGGAAAACTTAGATGAATATACTTCTAAAATACATTAAAAATAGGGGAAATATAATTGCCACTGATTTTGTTGGAACTATTTAGAAATATATATACTTCACTATTTCAATTAAAGTATTTTAATTGAATTTACATGAAATTTTAAAAATAAAATATTGTTTATGATCTTAAATTAAAAATGTGTGCATCATTTAAATCTTGTAATTTCAAACGTGTCAGGTAGAATGTTGGAATTGAAAAACTTCAAATTTTTTTTTGAAAGAGACACTTTTTTTTTTATAACAAATCAAAAAAGGAAAATAAGATACTTATTAATTTGAAATGAAAAGAGTAGTAAGTGTTTGGACATTAATATATCGTAACTATTTTTATTTGAAATTAATAGAGCGGGAGTTAAATTATTATTTTTTTCAAAATTTGAAGGACAAAATCAACAACTTCTACATAGAGCTTATTAATTAAGAGAGTTTATTTCAACGATAGTGAATACATTAGACGGAAGATGTTAAAATGATTTTTTTAAATGTATATTAAATAATCAGACGCAAGTTGTTAAAGAGAAACCAACAAGCTAGTATTACACATGGAGTCCCTATATTAGAAGTCCTATCTATTCATGGTTAATGGAGATTCAGACATGGAAGCAGAAGAACAAGCTAATTCTAAGGTATCGTTTATCTTTCTATTTAGAAAGTGAGCTTTTATGTAGCACCTCCGTATTTGAAAGAACTAGAATTAGAAAGAACTATATTTTTTGGAAAGAATAAAGTTGGAAATTTTGGCAAGTTACGCTAAGTATGAGTTTTGGGTCAACTTCAAACGACCATAAATTTCAGTACAGAATGAGTCAGGTGGCCTATAAGATATCAAATGAAAGGTCTTGGAATCCTCTTTCCAATGTCAATTTGCTAATTTTCGAGCTCGTATGAGGGATATATGCCTGTTTGAAGTCAGGATGTCTAGTTAAGAAAAGTTACCCAAATTTAAGAGGGGTATTTTGGTCTTTTCCTTACCCTATCAGATTTATTTAATTTTTAGTAATTAATTAAGGGTTTAAAAAGAGGAGAAAGATCAAGATTTTGTCAAGTTCTTGAGGATTTTGTTGCGGATTTCGCCAAGGGTTTGATCCCTAAGAGGTATGTGAGTTCACATAGTATTGGGTTCGTTCACCCACGCACCAATAATGATTAATTCATCGCAATTTTATTGTTGAAAGTAAAAGATTTGAGTTCTTGATGAGTTTTGTTGAAGTTTCCTTCAAAATCTTGATTGTTGAGGTTTTGATGTGTTCTTGAGATAATCATATATGTTTTTAGGTTGTTTTTAGTAGATTCTTGTACATTAATGTTGGGTATTCGAATCTAAGTGATTGGGGAGGAAACCATTCTATTATAGGTGAATTGGGGTTATAAAATGAGTAAGAAAATTTGTCAAGTTTTCTTGGAAAAGGGGTGGGGCACCGCGCCACTCAGTACGCCATGACCTTCCTTCTGTAGTTTTGGCTCTGTGGTGCCACACCATTCAGTAAGCCATGACTTTACTTCTGTAGTTCAAGCTCTGGCGCCCTACGCCACTCAGTACGCCAAGGTCACTAGGTCCTCTACCATTTCCCACTTGTTTCCGTTTGAGTTCCCTTGAATCGTACCTATGATTCCTAGTTTATTTATACAATCTAAGGTACGTATAAACATCATGAGATCATCCATAAATATGAATCATAACCTTGAATCCATAAATTCAAATTCAAGGAAAGTTAAGGGCCAAGTGTAGAGAGTTCTTAGAGTCTTTTTCTAAAGTCTTTTACAAATGTTTTAAACTTGTTTTAAGACTTGAGCATTGAGTTGAGTAAGAGTAAAAGTGAAGTTCATTTTCTTCAAAAGATTATATGGGAACTAAGTATTCCTAAAAGATTAAATGTTTTCACATTTAAACAAGAGAGGAACCAATGATTTCCAAGAGAGCTTTTGAGTAATAATCTCAAACCATAGAAAGAGTTATGTTTTTAAACATATGAGCTAGTTACATTTTGGGAGTAGTATTGAGCACCGATGTGGGGACGAGTGTGAGTTCAGATAATTCAAAGTCTTCATAATCCGTGTAGCCAACATGGATAGAAAAGGGTCATACTTTTTAGATGATTCCTTAATGCTTTTAGCATAGACTAGTGGATCCACTTAGTAGCAGGTTCTATACCCCGACAAGGTATAGGACGGCCCTGTCAGCATGAGGCAAGACACTGTATCATCACATAGCTCATAGTGATGGTTGTCAGTTAGAGAAACTCCCACAGAGATATTTTTTATTCTTATATACACAGAGCTATTTGTATTTTCATATACAAACCAAGTTATTGTTGTATTTTTCAATACACTGAGTTGATATCTACATGTTTTTAAGATTTTCTTTATATTGCATTTATATTACGACTTTATATTGAAATGAGTTAAGTTTAGTTGAGACCAGGTAAGTTCCTTCAGTTCCCTTTTCAAGATTATGTCTTGTTTAGAATTCCCCTCACATGCTCGTACATTCCATGTACTGACACCATTTGGCCTGCATCTTTTATGATGCAGATACAGGTAATCAGGATCAACATCCAGCGCTTCGTTGATCCAGTTGAGCTTTAGAGTTGTTGGTGAGACTCTTTGCTTCCAAAGGTTCCCTTTTATCATTGTTTCGTCATTTCAGTTTTGTTAGGATGATCGGAGTTCTTGTCCCGACATCCCTCTTAGTATTTAGAGGCTTTATATATAATTAGACATTATTAGTTCATTATTCTTGTTCAATTGTTTTGTTATAAGACTTGAGTTTCCTCTTTGGCCAGTTGAATGTTCCCTTTATAACATTCTAAGTTTACTTCATGAATTTATCTTTGTTGGGTAAAGTCTTCTGCTGAGTAGTAAGCCAATCCAAGGGTTCGCTTGTGGCCATCAATGGTTCTCGTAGTGCCAGTCCTGCCCAGGGTGTAGGCTCGAGGCTTGAAGCACTTAGTATTAGAGCATAAGGTTCAAGAGTCCTAGGGAGTGTATGAAGCCATGTCCGTAGATTCCTAGTTATCGGTGTGAAGCGCTCCACATCTATAATTTGGAGGCTGCGACATTTAGGAACTGTCTCACTTCTTTTATACTAATTTTGTGCGATAAAGTTTATCTCTAAAAGGTTTCTTCTAATTCATGCGTGCGCGTATCTTTCAGATCATGCCTCTACGAAGAGCTGTCCAAGGTCGTCTTGCTAGGAGAAAGGTCAAGGAACAAGGGGTACCTAATGCACCTGGAGTGCAACCTCAAGGAGAGGTCACCAATGCTGAGTTCCGGGAAGCTATCCGGATGTTGAGTCAAGCTGTGACCAATCAAGTTGGACAGAGAGAGAATTGACATGAAGTGGCTGATACTTCTAGGATCCGTGAGTTCTTAAGGATGAATCCTTCAAGATTCACTGGTTCAAGTGTCAATGAGGATCCGGAAAACTTTATAGAGAAACTGCAGAAAGTGTTTGAGGTTATGCATGTTGCTGATGCTGAGCAAGTGGAACTAGCGGCATACCAATTGAAGAGTGTTGCTAGGATCTGGTTTGACCAATGGAAGAAGGGTAGAGCTGAGGGTGCATCAATTTTCAGCTGGGTTGTGTTCGAGAGTGCCTTCATGGGGTGTTTCTTTCCCCCTTAGCTAAGAGAGGCAAAGGTAAGAGAATTCCTCACTCTTAAGCAAGAATCTATGAGTGTGCATGAGTATAGATTTAAGTTCACCCAACTTTCCCGTTATGCTCTGGAGATGGTTACTGGCATGAAGAGCAGAATGATTCTATTTGTTGCTGGGTTGTCTCGTCTGTCAAGTAAGGAGGGCAAGGCAGCTATGCTAAGAGGTGACATGGACATATCAAGCCTTATGATCCACATGCAAAAGATTGAAGAAAATAAGCTGAGGAATAGAGAAGAGTTTAGAAACAAGAAATCTAAGATAGGGAACGAGTCCGGACAGTAGAAGAGTAATGCCAATTGGTCATCTTTCCAACATAAGCAAAAGGGATCTGCTCCATCATCTGTTAGTGCACCTGCACCAAGGAACATGGTGAGTTCAATAATATGGATTCGCAAAATTTCAAAGCTAGGCCTGCGCAGTCTCAAGGTAGTGTGGAACAAGGAGGTAATGGGACTCATGCATCTGCTAAGTGTGGTAGGAGCCACTCAAGGGTGTGTCATGATGGATCCACTGGTTTCTTTAAGTGTGGCCAGAACAGTCACTTTATGAAAGAATGACCTAAGAATAGGAAAGGTAATGGTAATGGGGGCAACAAAGCCCAATCTTCTTTAGTTGTTCCACCAGACAGAGCTATATCTAGAGGAGCTACTTCAGGGGAAGGCGGAGGAGCAAACCGTCTGTATGCTATTACTAGTCACCAAGAGCAAGAGAATTTTCCAAATGTTGTCACTGGTATGATTAAAGTTTTTAAGTTAGACGTTTATGCTTTGCTAGATCCAGGAGCGAGTCTATCTTTTGTGACTCCTTATATTGCCATGAATTTTGATATTCTTCCTGAGCAACTTCTTGAGCCTGTCAGTGTTTCTACAACTATTGGTGAGTCTATTCTAGCTGAGAGAGTCTATCGTGATTGTACCATTTTCGTCAATCACAAGAGCACCATGGCTGATTTAGTTGAGTTAGACATGGTAGATTTTGATGTCATTATAGGTATGGACTGGCTTCATTCCAATTATGCCTCAGTCGATTGTAGAACTCGAGTTGTTAAGTTTCAGTTTCCTAATGAACCAGTTATAGAGTGGAGGAGTAGTTCAACAATGCCTAATGGTCATTTTATTTCGTACCTTAAGGCGATAAAGTTAGTTTCCAAGGGGTGTGTCAATCACTTAGTCTGAGTTAATGACTCTAGTGTTGAGATACCTCCTATTCAATCAGTTCCAGTAGTAAGATAGTTTGTAGAAGCTTTCCAGATGATCTTTTCGGAGTCCCTCCTGAGAGAGAAATAGACTACGGTATAGATATTCTTCCCGATACTCATCCTATATCTATTTCGCCATATAGGATGGCACCAACAGAGTTGAAATAGTTAAAAGAGAAGTTTAAAGATCTCCTTGAGAAGGGTTTTATTCGACCAAGTGTCTCACCTTGGGCGCTCCGGTCTTATTCGTGAGAAAGAAAGATGGTTCTCTTAGAATGTGCATAGATTATCGTCAGTTGAACAAGGTTACTATGATGAATAAATATCCTCCTCTGAGAATTGTGATCTTTTTAATCAACTTCAGGGTGCCACTTGTTTTTCTAAGATAGACCTCAGATCAGACTATCATCAGTTGAGAGTAAAAGAAAGTGATATCCCGAAGACATCATTCAGGACCAACTATGGTCATTATGAGTTTCTGGTCATGTCATTTGGTTTAACTAATGCTCCTACAATGTTCATGGACCTTATGAATAGAGTATTCAAGCCTTATTTAGATATGTTTGTTATCGTATTCATTGATGATATCCTAATCTATTTGAGGAATAAGAAAGATCATGCTAGTCATCTCAGAGTAGTTCTGCAAACTATAAAGGATAGAGAGTTGTATGCTAAATTCTCTAAGTGTGAGTTTTGGCTTGAGTGTGTGGCATTCTTAGGTCACATTTTGTCCGGTGATGGAATTCGAGTTGACACTCAGAAAATAGAGGCAGTGCAGAACTGGCCTAGACCCACGTCTCCAACTAATATTCGGAGTTTTTTGGGGTTGGATGGATATTATAGAAGGTTTGTCGAGGGGTTCTCATCTATTTCATCCCCTTTGACTAAGTAGAATAAAAAAATAGTTAAGTTTCAATGGTCTGAAGCTTGTGAGAAAAGCTTTTAGGAATTGAAAACTAGGTTGACTACTGCCCCAGTATTGACCTTATCAGAAGGTATGCAAGGCTTTGTTGTATATTGTGATGCGTCCACAACTGAACTGGGTTGTGTATTAATGCAGAATGGTAGAGTTATAGCTTATTCCTCCTGACAACTTAAGGTTCACGAGAAGAATTACCCAACCCATGATCTAGAGTTGGCTGCGGTAGTGTTTTCTTTGAAGATATAGTGTCACTATATTTATGGTGTTCATGTGGATTTATTCACCAATCACAAGAGTCTTCAGTATGTGTTTAGTCAGAAAGAGCTTAATCTCAAACAGAAAAGGTGGTTTGAGTTACTCAAGGATTATGACATGAGTGTTCTCTATCACCCAGTAAGGCTAATGTTGTTGCTGATGTCTTGAGCATGTTGTCTATGGGTAGTGCTTATCATGTTGAGGAGGATAAGAAAGAATTAGCAAAAGATGTGCAAAAACTTGCACGATTAGGAGTTCGATTAATGGATTACAAAAAAGGAGGAGTGGTGGTGATGAATGGGGATGAATCATCATTAGTGTTAGAAGTGAAAGATAATCAAGCCCAAGATCCTATTTTGCTTGAATTAAAGGCAAATGTTCATAAGCAAAAAGTGATGGCTTTTGAACAAGGGGGAGATGGTGTATTGAGGTATCAATGCAGATTGTGTGTACCAAGGGTGGATGAACTCCATGAGAGGATCATGGAGGAAGCTCATAGCTACAAATAGTCTATCCATCTGGATTCCACAAAGATGTATCGTGACTTGAGAGAAGTCTATTGGTGGAGTAGTATGAAGAAATATATCACAGAGTTCGTTGCTAAGTCCTCGAATTATCAACAAGTCAAGGTTGAGCACCACATGTCCGATGGTATGGCTCAGAATATAGACCTTCCGAAATGGAAGTGGGAGATGATCAATATGGATTTTTTTACTGGCTTCCCGTGGTCTCGCAGACAACATGATTCTATTTGGGTGATTGTAGATCGAATGACTAAATCAGCCCACTTTTTTCCGGTAAAGACTACTCATTCAACAAAATATTATGCTAAGTTATATAGTCAAGAGGTAGTCATACTTCATGGAGTTCCGGTATATATTATTTCAGATAGAGGTGCACAATTCACTGCACAATTCTGGAAGTATTTCTAGAAAGGTTTGGTTTTGAAGTTGAACTTGAGTAATGTTTTTCATCCTCAGACTAATGGTCAAGCATGGTGCACCATTTAGACTTTAGAATATATGTTGAGGGCTTGTGTGATTGATTTCAAAGGTAATTGGGATGATCACTTACCTCTCATAGAGTTTGCTTACAACAATAGTTATCACTCTAGCATCCATATGACTCCTTATGAAGCTCTTTATGGGAGAAGATGCATATCTCCTATTGGATGGTTTGAGGTTGGTGAAGATGGGTTGATAGGACCAGACTTAGTTCATCAAGCTATGGATAAAGTGAGAGTTATTCAACAAAGGTTGAAAACAACGCAGAGTCGTCAGAAAGCCTATACAGATGTTAGGAGAATAGACTTAGAGTTTGAAGTAGATGTTTGGGTATACATGAAGGTTTCACCCATGAAGGGTGTCATGAGATTTGGTAAGAAGGGGAAGCTTAGTCCCCGCTATATTGGTCCTTACAGAATATCCAAAAGGATTGGTAATGTAGCTTATGAGTTGGAGCTACTACAAAAGTTAGCAGCAGTTCATCCAGTATTTCACATTTCTATGTTGAAGAAGTATATGGGCGACCCTTCACTGATTATACCGACTAAAGATATTGGCATTAAGGATAGATTATCTTATGAGGAGATTCCTGTTCATATTTTAGACCGTCAGGTTTGCAAGTTGAGAACCAATGAGGTAGCATTAGTCAGGGTCTTATGGAGATATCAGTTTGTTGAGGAAGCTACTTGGGAAGATGAGGAGGACATGAAGAAGTGGTACCCACATCTCTTTGAGTACGGAGAAATTCCAAATTAAGGTACTAATCCTCTTTTTAGTACTCTTTAATTGATATACTGAATGTGTTATATTTGCTTGTTGGGTGTTTGAGTTGAATGTTAGATGTTACACCCTTAGTCTACTTAGAGTAATCTCATTCGAGGACGAATGTTCCCAAGGTAGATATATTGTAACACCTCGGTATTTGAAATAACTAGAATTAGAAAGAACTATATTTTTTTTGAAAGAATAAAGTTGGAAATTTTGGCAGGTTATGCTAAGTATGAGTTTTGGGTCAACTTCAAACGATCATAACTTTCCGTACAGAATGATTTAGGTGGCCTATAAGATATGAAATAAAAGGTCTTGAAATCCTCTTTCCAACTCCACCAAGTTTGCAAATATTTGAGCTCGTATGAGCGAGATATGCTCGTTTGAAGTTGAGACCGTCATTGGTTCAGTTTACACAATTACAATTCACGCTAGGGTTTTTAGAAAAGAGTTCAAGAAGAGAAAAAAGGATAAAGGTCAAGATTTCGTCAAGTTCTTGAGAATTTTGTTGTGGATTTCACCAAGGGTTTGATCCCTAAGAGGTATGTGAGTTCACATAGCATTGGGTTTGTTCACCCACGCACCAATCATGATTAATTCATCGCAATTTCATTCTTGAAAGTAAAGGATTTGAGTTCTTGATGAGCTTTATTGAAGTTTCCTTCAAAATCTTGATTGTTGAGGTTTTGATGTGTTCTTGAGATAATCATATGAGTTTTTTGGTTTTTGTTGAGTAGATTCTTGTACATTAATGTTGGGTATTCGAATCTAAGTGATTGGGGAAGAAACCATTCGATTCTAGGTGAATTGGGATTAGAAAACGAGTAAGAACATTCGTCAAGTTTTCTGGGAAAAGGGGTGGGGTGCTACGCCACTTAGTATACCACAAATTTCCTTCTGTAGTTTTGGCTTTGGAGCACCGTGACACTTAGTACGCCATGACTTTACTTCTGTAGTTCAGGCTCTGGCGCCTTGTGCCACTCAGTACGCCAGGGTCGCCAGGTCCTCTACCCTTTCCCACTTCTTTCCATTTGAGTTCACTTGAATCGTACCTATGTTTCCTAGTTGATTTCTACACTCTAAGGTATGTCTAAACATCATGAGATCATTCATAAACATGAATCATAACTTTGAATCCATAAATTCAAATTCAAGGAAAGTTAAGGGCAAAGTCTAGAGAGTTCTTAGAGTCTTTTACAAATATTTTAAACTTGTTTTAAGACGTGAGCATTGAGTTGAGTAAGAGTAAAAGTGAAGTTCATTTTATTCAAAAGATTATATGGTTACTAAATATTCCCAAAAGAGTAAATGTTTTCACATCTAAACAAGAAAAGAAACACCGATTTCCAAGAGAGCTTTTAAGCTAGTTTTTGAGTAATAATCTCAAACCACAGAAAGAGTTATGTTTTTAAGCATATGAGCTAGTTACATTTTTGTAGTAGTATTGAGCACCGATGTGGGGACGAGTGTGAGTTCAGATAATTCAAAGTCTTCATATACCGTGTAGCCAAATGGGTAGAAAAGGTTCATACATTTTAGATGATTCCTTAAGTATGGCCCTTTTCTACCCTTTTCTCAAATCAAATTATCTCAAGAATACTTAAATCTAAGGATTGAATCCTAGATTACACTTTTACTAATTTGAAAGTAAATGTAGGGTGTGAGGTCGAACTAGTCCAACAAGATGCTCCTCAAGCTCCTTAAGTTACGGCTGACCCTTTGGCTGAACAAGTGACTAATGCGGAGCTTAGGGCTTCTTTTCAAGTGTTGGCCTGAGCCATGATAACTCAAGCCAATAGGGAGGTTGTGGTCCTCGTGAACCCAAATGTGGGTACGACGCAAACTAGAGTAAGAGACTTCATTCAGATGAATCCTCTGGAGTTTCATGGTACCAAAGTTGAGGAAAATCCTCAATAGTTCATTAACAATGTATACAAGGTATTGATGATCATGGGAGTGACGTCGGTGGAAAAAAGCGGAATCAGTCACTTATCAACTTAAGGGTGTTGCTGAAGTTTGGTTCAACCAATGGAAGAAAGAGAGGGTGGTTAATATAGGTCCCTTGATTAGGAAAAGTTTAAGGTTATTTTCCTTTATAGGTTCTTTCCTCTTGAGATGAAGGAGGCAAAAGTACTTGAACCTTCATCAAGGGAATATGAGTATGAAGGAGTATGCCTTGAAGTTCACACAATTATCTAGGTATGCTCCTACTATGGTTGCCGACTCTAGGGAAAGGATTAGCAAGTTTGTTTTGGGTGTGTCTAAAATGGTGGTTAAGGAATGTCATGTCGTTATTTTGATTGAGGAAATGGACATTTCTCATCTAATGATTCATTCCTAACAAATTGAAGAGGAGAAACTTAAGGAAAAGTATAGGGAGGCAAAGACGGCAGAGACTGGTGATGGTGACTTTTCACATTCAAGGTCCGATGGAGATGGTCATTTTAAGTTCTGATAAAGATTTTCCAGTAAAGGATCCTCCAATGATTTGGCTTATAAGTTCAACAAAGAAAGGGTTCCTAACCCTAAGCCTCAAGGAGGAAATGGTGATGGAAATAGTTCTTCAATTCCCACATGCCAAAAGTGTGGCAAAAGTCATCCGAGAAAATTCTTGATGGGTACGGATAATTGTTTTGGTTGTGTCAAGAGTGGTCACCACTTGAGGTATTATCCATCTAGACTTGACAAGGGAATAGAAAAGTTAGCAAGCTCCGCCAAGTGGTTCGAGTTCAAGCGCCTCAAAGCAAAACTGATTTTATGCACTTTAAACTCATTATGAGCAAGAGGGTTCTCCCGACGTTGTTACCGGTATGTTGAAAGTCTTTCACCTTGACGTTTATGTTTTGCTTGATCTTGGTGATACCTTGTATTTTGTGATGCCATATATGGCTAGGAGGTTTGATGTTCTTCCGGATGAGTTGATAGACCTTTTTTTCTATCACTATCCCTATTTGTGAATCTATTATGGCTAAGAGAGTCTATAAAAATTTCCCTGTCTCCTTATCCCATAGAGTTGCACATGTTGATCTTGTAGAGATTGATATGTTATATTTTAATGTTATACTTGGTATGGATTGGCTCCATTCTTGGTGTGCTTATGTTGATTGTAAAACATGAGTACTCAAGTTTCAATTTCCTAATGAACTCGTCCTGGAGTTGAAAGGGGAAAATTCTATGCCTAAGGGTCAGTTTGTTTCTTGTCTTAAAGCTAGAAAAATAATTTCTAAGGGTTACTTATATCATCTTGTTCGGGTTAAGTATACATATTTTGAAACCCATACTCTCGAGTCGGTCCCCATTGTTAATGAATTTCCAAAAGTGTTTCTTGATGATCTACCCAGTGTTCCTCCTGAAAGAGAAATAAACTTTGGTATTGACCTTATCCCAGATACTTAACTATCTCTATTCCTCCTTACGGTATGGCTTCGTCAAAACCCAGAAATTGAAAGAGCAATTGAAGGGTTTGTTGGATAAGCGTTTCATCCGAACGAGTATCTCTCCATGGGGTGCTCCAATTTTGTTTGTTCAAAAGAAGATGGTTCACTTTGCATATGTATTGACTACCAAAAATTGAACAAGGTTACCATTAAGAATAAATATCCTCTTCCAAGGATAGATGATTTGTTTGATCAACTCCAAGGTATGAGTTACTTCTCTTAGATCGACCTCCAGTCGGGTTATCACCAATAGAGGGTGATGGAAGATATCATTTCAGATATGGCTTTACAAACTCGGTATGGTCCTTATGAGTTTTTAGTAATGTCGTTTGGTTTGACTAACGCTCCAAACATATTTATGGACTTGATGAAGAGAGTGCTTTAAGCGTATCTAGACATGTTTGTGATTGTGTTTATTCATGACATCTTGATTTACTCAAGGAGTATGGATGAGCATGCCGATAGTTTAAAGAATGCGTTGTGAATCCTCAAGGACCAACAACTCTTTGCAAAATTTAGTAAATACGAGTTTTTGTTGAGATCTGTGGCTTTTCTTGGTCGCATTTTTTTGGGTAAAGGTATTGAGGTAGATCCTAAGAAGACGGGTTCAGTTAAGAGGTTTCCTAGACCTCTATCCCCTTCTAATATTCAGAGTTTCTTGGGTTTGGATGGTTATTATTGAAGGTTTGTGGAAGAGCTTTCTTTGATTGCCTCTCTATTGACGACATTGACCCAAAAGAAGTTAAGTTCTTATGGTCAGAAGCATATGAGAAGACTTTCTAAGAATTGAAAGATAGACTCACCTCTGCTTCAGTATTGACTCTACCGGAAGGGCCGATGGGTTTGTTGTTTGTTGTGATGCTTCAAGGATATGACTAGGGTGTTTTCTTATGCAAAATAGAAAAGTCATTGATTATGCTTCAAGGCGACTCAATATTCATTTAAAGAACTATTTTACCCATGATTTGGAACTAGCGGGGGTTGTGTTTGCCTTAAAGATATGGAGGCATTATGTCACGCCCCGAGACTACCCTCGAGACGCGGACACGGGACCTAGGACCACAAGTGATCCCAAGCTAACCCTGCTGGCATGATCATGAGCACACTAAAGATAATAAACTGATGCGGAAGCTAAATCATAAATAAAATGAAAAGATGGGGA